>JBAMJV010014549.1:0-23083 GCA_037951105.1 Echinarachnius parma
GCCATATTTTCTTATCCAGACCTTAACCCCCTCCCCCCCCCCCCCCACCTTTGCCATCCATGGAACCTTTTTATGCCCTCATCCCGTAATCTGTTCATATTTAATAAAAACCCTAAAACCAAGGAGGTTATTTGTTCATTTCATACCATTATAGAATAAGTACATGTATTGTGATTTCAATAGCCACTGTGCCACTTTAAACAAACAAATCCAATAGTGCAATACTTTACAGCATACTAGGGCCGTATTACGGCTCAAATGCACACACAGGCGCACACACTCTGAAATCGAACATTATCGTACGCGAGTACGAGTTTGTGTCATGGGAAGCACCGTATCGTACCCACTGTACTATCCGAACTTTATTTTCAGTAGGTAGGGAGCTATGTTGACGTTTAGGAGCATGTTGACGTTTAGGAGCTGGACACTCGTATGACATTTCTTGTCTACGTTGCCGAAGTGCAGTACGAGAGGCACGGCGTTGAATCTCCTCAATTTTATCGGAGAGAAATATTGTATGCAAATACCACACAGGCTGACCATATTCCAATATTGGAATAACAAGAGATTTATAAACCGAAAAAAATGAAACTGGGGAAAGTGATTTACACACTGACATTATGAAACCTAACATACGGTTTGCCTCTTCAGAATATAATCAACGTGTGTGTGCCAAGTTAATCTATTATTCAACATCACCCCAAGATACTTATACTCACTAACAACATCAAGCTGCTTAGAATCAAGACTATAATTTGGAATGCCTCGATTCTTTGACCATGTAATTCTCATTACTTTAGGACTTACTTATATTTATACGCATTTTATTTATTAAACACCAATTGTGTATACTATCCAAATCAGCTTGGATAATTTCTTGATCTTGGGGAGTACATATTGGCCTATATAACAATGTATCGTCAGCAAACAAAACAGAAGGCGACTGAGTTTGATACAAAAGATCATCAATAAATAAATTAAATAAACATGGCCCTAAAACACTACCCTGTGGTATTCCGAAAGTACACGAAACCATGACGATGTAGTACCTTTTACAAAACACGTTGTTGTCTACCTGTGAGAAAAGATTGAATCCAATACCAAAGTTTACCTGAAATAAAAAAAACCTCGAATTTAATTTGCGCAACAAAACATCATGGGCATCAAATCAAATGCTTTGGCGAAGTCCAGAAATACAACATCAATTTTTGGAGGAGTGGGTACATCTAAAATCCGTAACCACTTATAAGTAACATTCATTAGTTGCGTTACACAAGACCGTCCTTTTACGAAACCATGTTGATTGGCATTCAACAACTTAAAATCTGTAATATGATGTCGAATAGCATTAGTCACCAAAGTTTCCATTACTTTACACACAACAGATGTTAAAGGGATCTAGTAACTTTGTTGAGATGTGCAAAAACTGATGAATGGTTGATGCAATGTATACTGTTGTTATCTCATATGTCCTCAGGGTATTGTGTGAAAATTTCAGGTCAAATGGACAATGTATGGCCCAAGTAATGAGCGAAAATGCAAAGTGATATTGGGTGATATTCACCAACTCACTGCATTCACTTTGTACAGGGATGAAAATCTCGCCCGGAGATTTTCTTATCTAAATACTTCAATCATACATATCTTTGTAATGAAAGGGAAATTTGAAAAACCGAAAGCTGTCCCATGATTTTATTGTTAATACGAATACAACAAGGTATAAAGGAACCGCTAGAATTACAATTTTATTTTGAGGATTTATAAAGGAACCGCTAGAATTACAATTTTATTTGTGAGGATTGGACAATGTTACTAAGTCCCTTTATTGCAATCGGTCGATATTTAGACAGTCGATGTGCTCCTGATTTATGAACAGGCGTAATATTAGCAAGTTTCCAAGCTCTCGGTAATTTACCCTGTGATAAAGAATTTACAAAAGTCTACATAAAATTGGACTAATAGTAGGAGACACATTTTCAACAACTTGGGTGTTACATTTCAGGGCCAGGTGACTTGTCACTGCATAAACTGCTATAACTTTAGAAACATCAGCATCACAAATATCACATGTGCCAAATTCAACTTGCACATATTTCGCTTTCTACAGGCCGTAAATTGTCAGAATCATCACTATTATTAGTAGACAAAGTACTAAAATATTCACAAAACACTTCAGCAATTTGATCAGGCTGATGTTCATATACCATCATCTTAATTACTACAGGATTAACGTTCTTACGTCTATTTCTCACAAATGCAAAAAATCTTTTGCGATTGTCACTACCGTCCACAAACAGTCTGTTCACATATGAATAGTATGCCTTATTAATTGCATACTTAACTTCATTTCTAAGTCTGTTAGAGTCGCCAACGGTCTTGAGTGTTCAGTCAAGGAAGAGGAGGAGAATGAAGTTCAAGAAGAACCAGAAAGGAGGAGGGCGAGGAGGAGAGCATGCACGTGAAGGGAGATGAGTTAATGATGAAGCAGAAGGGACAAATCATGAGGAGGTTAGTGATAGTGAATAATTGTGTTTTGTCTAGTATTACAATCTGTTATAATTGTAAAAGATGAACATGCATTGATATAAATGGGTATGAAAATACTAATCGGAACCCTTTTTCTGAGCTACTGCAGTTAACATGGTAGTTGTTAATGAGTGATATACTTTATTTCATTTTTATTATATTAATCTATCTGTAAATCTTATCTATATCCATCTATCCCATCAAGATAATGGAGGGAGCTCGAGATAGAGTGGCAAGAAGAAGGAGGAGCCGGAGAATTTATAAGAATCTTGTTCGATATATTTTATGTATTTTTTGTATACCAACATTTAAATGCAAATATTGCGTTTTTTTTACTATTATCCATTTTATCATAATTGATTGTAAATTAATAGCAGAAAATACAAACTTGAACAATTAATAAGAATATTCCGCACATAAAGCGCAGAGTGCGATATGGGAGGTTCAAAATGAAATGGCATTAAAGAGATAGTACAGTTCTGGTCAAACTGAATTTTAGTAACCAAAACTTGCACCATATATTATATCATTACAAACTTATATATATTATAAATCCACCATGCCCGAAAGGTAGACAACTTTACAACGCTAAGTCAGGAGTCTGTTATGTCAATAAGCAGCCGTTAAACACAAGAGGGCGCTCTCTACAAACATATTGGTTAACCCAATTCTCATGACAATTGTGAAGTGATATTTTGTTTAAATATTGATTCAAAAGAGAGATCATGAACAACTATTCAAACAAAAAACTCATATTGTTTTCGAAAAAGTTAAGGCATTTAATATTTTCTTAAAAGGTCGAATACATGTGAGTCCCACATGTTGATATGTTTGAAAATCAGTTTAGTTGGAATCTGGTCAACATAATACATGAATGGAAAATACTTAAATGTTACCAATATTTGTATAATTTAGTATTTCTGTGCTATTTATAGGCGCACCGTTATCATTTTATCAATGCTAATGCTCGATCGTGCGTTGCTGCGTAATTTATTCATGTTTACTGTGGCAACGAAACGGATATAAATCGATGTTTCTTATCACATCAACTTTTGTTCAACCAATGATTCATAACTTTTTGAGTTATTTTAGCTGCGGTTATACTTTTGTGTGCGATTTTATCTTGATTCTTGAACCAGTTCGAGATTATTATAAGTTCAGTCAGAATGAGCGACGAACGTAAGTCTTTCTTTTGGTTAATTCATATTTCAATAAACAACATTAATTATTCATTATAGGCCTATTTGAGACCGGCGTTATAAAAAACAAAATTATGTTTGTGTATTTATATGTATGAAATGAGTGTGAATCTCCTGTAATATTATAGCTTCTAACATATTTCATTTCAATAATTAATTTTCTCTTGACGACGTCGACCAACGTGAAATAATATCGAATATGAAGAAAATCTATCAAGACTGTCCCACATAATCAAATATTTGTGTCACAGTGTATTTATTTGTACATGTGTACAACAAACAATAAAATAAACAAATCAGGTTTACGTTTTGTGTTGTTTGTGTCAATCTCAAGCATTGTTCCGTCGCGTATAGTCATACCGTAAAACACGATTCAAATAAAAGTGATGTTGATAAAGAACAATTGTAAGACAGTTTGAAAATTCATGTTTAGGCTTTTAGCTTGATTATCATTTATTTTAAAATATGTTCATCAATTATTGTATAAAAATTGGCCCCCAAACAATTGTCCCAATCAGATATACTTCTGAATATTTCAACTGTTTCTAATCTGATTTTGATCAAACAAAGTTCATTTTGTCGTTAGTTTTTATATACCTAAACAAATTGTTTATCGGAGCACCCTCCCTATAAGCTATCAATCCTGTTGCGTGTCCCACAAAACCCCGGCTATGGTTAATCACTATTTCAATTCTTTATTTGGGTATTTCTAAATGTTCAAAAACTTCAGCTTCAGTGATTATAATGTACAGCTCGTTAAATTAGGTAATTATAATAGCACTGGTCAGATTCCAGCAACGGCATAGACAATTTTCTCAGCTTTACATTTTGCGACTGTATAAGGGTTCAGTGGGAAGATGTCACGTAATAAAGGAGTTGATTTGATATCGAGCAACCGATCTTAACTAGGCCTGTAAATAAATTACGTTATCTCGTTTAATTTGTTGACTAAAGCCAACGAGTGGTTTCGCTCTTCAAGCGACAGATCCAGGATACTCTCGACTTTGAGGAGTTTATCTTCCTCGCGGACATCGACGTTCAGCAGGTCGACGAATTCCTGATGGGGAGATGGGGAGATGGGGAGAGGTGGGGAGGAGGGATAAGATGCGATGCCTCATTTAAGCGAGAGGAGGAGCAATGTGACGAGTTTGAGCCCCGCGAGGAGGAGGAGGAGGAGGAGGAGGAGGAGGAGGAGGAGGAGGAGGAGGAGGAGGAGGAGAAGAAGAGGAACAGCCGCAGCAGATGAATGAGGAGGTGGCGGAGATGATGGGAAAGGAGGAGGAGAGGAGGCAGAGGTATATAGAGGATAACTCGAAGGACTTTGAAGAGGCGGATCAAGTGGAGGAGGAGGAGGAGGAGCAAGAGTTTGGGGAGGAACAATTGGAGGAGGATGAGCAACAACATGTGAGGGACGAGGAGGACATAAAGGAAAAGGAGGAGACGGCGGAAGAGGTGGGGCACATACAAGATGGGAGAGCTGATATCAAGGAAGAGGAGGAGAATGAAGTTCAAGCAGAACCAGAAAAGGAGGAGGAGGGCGAGGAGGAGCATGCAGCTGAAGGGAGATGAGTTAATGATGAAGCAGGAAGGGACAAATCATGAGGAGGTTAGTGACAGTGAATAATTGTGTTTTGTCTAGTATTACAATCTGTTATAATTGTAAAAGATGACATGCATTGATATTAAAATGGGTATGAAAATACTAATCGGAACCCTTTTTCTGAGCTACTGCAGTATACATGGTATAGTTGTTAATGAGTGATATATTTTATTTCATTTTTACTATATTAATCTATCTGTAAATCTATATCTATATCCATCTATCCCATCAAGATAATGGAGGGAGCTCGAGATAGAGTGGGCAAGAAGAAGGAGGAGCGGAGAGCCGATGGAGCAAGGGGAGAACGATGAGGATAAGCTGGAGCTAGAGGATAATGAAGAGAAGACCGAGGAGGAGCAGTCAAATCAGGAGTCTGGGGAGAAGAAGGATCATGAAGAGGCGGATATGAGCGAGGAGCAGCAGCAGCAGCAGCTGGAGGAAAAGATGTACGGAATAAGGGAGGAGGAAGAAGACCAACTAAAGCATCATGGTGTTGCGGAAATTAAGGAGGAGGAGGAGGAGGAGAAGAAGGGAGACAGGCCAAACCCAGAAGAGGTATTAAGAGAGCATGAACATTCGGATGAGTCTGCAGAACACCAGAGGAAGGAGAAGGATGCGAAGGAGCAGATGAAGGAACGGGTGGATAAGGGAGGAGAAGGGGAGCAGCACACATCAACTGAGGATGTGAAGATGAAAGAGGGGGAGAAGAATGAAGAGGAGGAGGAGAAGGAATACAAACCAAAGCTAGAAGAGCAAAGGAAGCAGATAAATTCGGAGGTGTCTGAAGAGAAGCGGATGGAAGAGGAAGAGCAGCAACAGCAGCAGCATGTGAACAAAGATGATGTGGAGAAGAAGGGACAGGAGGAGAAGGTACGTTGTAATGATCGGATGAAGATCGCGGAGGAGCAACAACAGCAGATGGAGGAGATGGAGGAAAAGACAGAAGATGGGGCGATCCGTTGGGAGAAGACCATGGAAAAGAAGGTTGGGGAGGAAGAAGAAGAACAACAACAACCAATTGAAACAAAGGCCAAGGAGGAGGATACTACGAATACAGAGACGGTGGAGATGGAGACAGACAAGCGAACATACAGAAGAGGAGGATGAGGAGGAGGCGAAAGATGATACGACGACAAAGGGAGAAACCCGACTCGAACGATGAGATGGAAGAGGAAGATGGTGAAGGGAAAGATGATGAGACGTCGAAGATGCAATCCAAACCGAAGGATGAAAAGAAGCATATCCAAGATAATCGATCAATTATTAGTGTCATGTGTAAACGTACATGCAGGTCCGCTCCTGGAAAAAAACACAAGAATACATGGAGTCAAAGGATTGTAGAAATAAAACAGAAATTGAGCCGCAGTATAGTGCAAAACTTGCCTGAGCAGGATAAAATGCCGGAGAAACTTGAGAAAGTGATCACCCAAAATGAAGCTGTCGAGCTCGAGTCTCCGAATTGAAGCAAACGGAGCCGTGCAATGTTTGAACAAGGATAATATATTGATGGAAAAGAAAGGTGTGGGTTCCGAAAATCTTGGTCACGCTGAGTGGTAGGGAGATTGAAGGGGATGATGATGATGATCTTGTAACCGTGGATACGGAGGGGGGGGGGGGGGGGGGGGGGGGTTGAACCCCCAACCCCCCCCCCCCCCCCCTGGGTACGCCTATGTGCGGGTGTGATAGTTGTGTGTATGTGTATGTGCATGTTCGTCAGGTGCGCGCGTGCGTGCGTGTGCGGGTGTGTGTGTATGTGCTTGTGTGTGTGTGTATTTATATTATTTATTATACTATTTACTATAAATAATATTACTATTTGTTTTTATTCACATTATTTTATTCTCAATTGGCTAACCTTTTTTTTACAACCTGTCTGTTTGGCAATGCACATTATAATATTCTGTGGAAATTTATTCGAAAAACATCACTGTGATGATTATGATTCAAATGTGTGGTGAAAACACAATAATAATAAATCGTATTTGTATAGCGCCTAATGCGAACAGCCTCTAAGCGCTTTTTATTATCCCTGGTCATTTGGTACAGTTTAGACCCGCACAATTATCTTGTACACATTACTAGCCGCGGGCAACCATAATTGGAACCAAGCTAATTTTCACCATACCAGGTACCCATTCAATCAAGGTACAGGTGGATAATTCATTTTTCAATTTGAAAACGAAAAAAACAACAATGAAAATTTGACCAGAATCCCATTTTTTTTGCGATTTAAAAAATGGAAAAACGACCATAAGGCAAAATCCATTTTCAAATGGAAAAACGAAATATTGAAAAACGCATAATGGCGTTTCGCATTTCAGAATTCAGAATCCTGAAATCCGTTTCAAATTGAAAATCTGAAATATTTCTATAATAATTTTCTGTGGTATCTTTCTCACTTCTTGAAGAGCGCCACCTGTGGGTATATGAAAGTTAGTTCATTTACCTTTTTTACGCATTGTTTACATTTTCCCGCGACGGGAAATTTTATCAATGACGGACAATAATCATATTTGTAAACCTTACTTCACCGGATCAGAGAGTTGAACATTGCATCTAAGGTGATAGCTTAGGTAAATATGACAATTGATTTGATAATGACAAATGCTTGAAATAATTGTGTATTATGACGTTTGAGGAACATTGACGAGCGGGTACCTGGAAAAGAAGGAAGCAGAAGCCAGGCGGAAGCCACTGGCAAGCGCGCGCCTGGCCCTTTAGTTTTACTACTAAATGGCTTCGCATGCCAATGCAATGCCAATGCCATGGAATGGGTATCCCTCTGCAAATGTCATAATGTTGGCATGTTTATACATTCTTTGTCACTGGATTGGTAACAACCCTACTAAATAGTATGTACTCTTGTATTAATCTATTATATTATGCTAACTCTTGTACCATTTATACATGTACTAGCATTGACTGAAATCTACCAGCAGGAACGGTGTGTGGGACTCGCCGCACTGATCTCCGAAAGAGCGGAGGGAGAAGAAGAAGAAGAAGATTAATTTGAATTGTAAGAAAATACTGAATAACTAGACCTAGAAGTAATAAAGTAGTGCTGTAACTGACCTTGATGATCGGATCGGCAAAATTTTATCGATGATAGAAATCGGATCGGAGAGCGGATCGGATCGGATTAAAAAAAAAAAAAAAAAAAAAGAGGTAATCAGTTTGAAATGAAAGTATACCCATACAAGATTACCTTGGGATTATTCATATGGATATATGATGACACACGCGGTACCCCGGGGTACCGCGTTGTGTAGCGCCATCTTGTGTCCACTCGAGGCACAACCGTATTGCGTTGTGTATGCAGTGCAGCGCACGATTGTATGCACGCTATACCCTGGTACAGCCCTAAAAATTAAATAAATAATTAAACAAAATGGCGGATATTCGTTTGGTACCCCAGGGTACCAATGATTTATGTCATCATATGTTGCTTTGGTATTCATTTATTTTCCCAAAATATGTTTTTTGGGATCATTTTCCAAAGAAAAAAAAAACAATTTTTTTATTTTTTATTTATTTTTTTTTTTTTTTGCCGATCCGATCTTCCGATTTGTCTGCATGATCGGAAATCAGCAGAAACGATCCCGATCAGGCATGATCGGATCGGGATCGTATGCCGATCCGATGATCGGTTACAGCACTATAATAAAGTGACTCGAGTTTGAACAATAATTAATTAGTAATAGTATTGAAACTTTGCGCACACAAATTTGATATTAAACAAAAAATCATGGAACTGTTGGCATTCTCTTCGAAGACGTGCCCACGACTTGTCATGCATAACTAAAAGAACCTAGTAAGGCCAAAACAAATAAATTGTTGGATTGGAGTAACGGGCAACCAAACAGAGTAGGTAGGTAGGATTTTTTTTCAGGATTCGCACAAATACACAAAAACACAATTTATACAACAGACAAATAACGCATATCGTAACATTTTTGGAAAAAAAAAAAAAAAAAAATCAGAAAAAACCTTTAGGGTCGGCGGTATTTTTAGTGTCGGGTTACGCCAATCCAACAATTTATTTGTTTTGGCCTAAGTTGTATGCGCTAACTATACAAATCGCATAGTCCTAGACTAGAGCATGGGTTCTTTTAAACCCCTTCTTAATTGGGAAAAATAAACCTCGCCTCGATTTTACCCAAGCGACATGTAGATGAGAAACAGTAGGGGGTCAGGTCGTAAAACACGCAGTGAGCCTTCGGACCTATTCTTAATCTAGCATCCGCAAAATCCTCACTCGAGTAGGTTACCATAACAACCGCACCCCCTCATCACGCGAACAGCTGGGGCGACACGGAGTATCGGCGCGCGCTGTGTTTTTTGTTCACGGCCATGATGTCTTCTAGATCTACCCGGGTAACGTTCCGCACGCGTCTAAATGGGGGGGGGGGGGGGGGTGGGAGGGGCTGTGCCCCCCAATAATTTGGAGAAAACAATATAATGCATAAGGGTAACATTTTGGAAAAAACAAAGAAATACATTTTTAAGGCATTTCCCCCAATAATTTGTGTGCCCCCCCAATCAGTCCGACCACACTACACCACTGCAAATGATGTATGCATCAGACACATGTCTTTTAAAAGAAAATGTACAACATATATTTATGGATATAATATGCCAAATAATAATTTTAGATTTTGGGAGAATTACTATTTTACTTTTAAAATTATTGCATTTTGATCAGTATTCAATTTCTAGATACTCCATTGCTATTTGAATAGTATATACTGGTACTTGTTGAATGTTGACTTGATTCATTGAGATTTATCTTTGACAACTGGTGACCTGATAACCCTAAGAAAGTCACACTATTTTCACTTTGATATTCAGAGTATTTGTGAATTCTCCAAAATCTGAGCTTTCCAGTGACATATTTTATTTTGGTCACAACTACCTTCAATATAATACAAAAGGGTCATAAATCCAGCAACCATATACTAGAGTACACTGTATTGATAACTAGTCAACTATTTTCTTAATTTCTCAATCTCACGCAGCTTTACATTTGGCAACTTTATAAGTGTTTTCTTGCATTAGGTCACATATATAATTACACTTTTATTAGACAGAGGGTATGTGTGCACTCGTTCGTAATTGATATGACAACATGCATTCTGCCCCCACTTGTCATACCGTCGATTGATGAGAAATTGTCCAGCATGATATTGTGCAGAATATATGCACTTGAACTAGTACAGTGTATTATGTGTACATGTACAGGGAATGCTAGAATGTACGCACTCGTGTACTTGATCATGTACAAACTGCAGGCACTGTGACCTTTGACCTGCACACAGATCTGGCTGAGAATTGTCCTGGAGATAGGAATGCTTTTCTAGTCTCCTTTACCAGACTGTTTTTATACATAATTTAATCTGTTTTTAACTCCTGGAATATAATTTATCAAAGCTAGCCTGAGGTAAGAGCCGATAGGGCAGCATAGAATTGTCATAACATACATAATGGCATTACCATAAAATGTACATACATTTGTGTAATATGTATAATTGTTGCCCTATTGCCCTGTTGCCCGGGGCAAGTACAAATTTATGTCGGGCAAGTAAAATTACATAAACAGCCTAGATTGATTGCCCAATAGGGAACTAAATTATCGGTCAACTATGATAAAATAATGTAATTCCGACCTTAGTTTAAATCTCATCTAGAAGTAAGCGGACAAGTAAACTTTCTGTTCGGGCAAGTAAAATTGGAAAAGTTTTTACTTGCCCGACTGGGCCAGTAAGGAAAAAGGTTAGGTGTGGAGGCATTACTTGTAACATATGTGACCGGCTATAGCAAAACCCTGTACTTGTCAGTAATTCATGTTTTGACGAAATGGGCATTTTAAGTTCACATAAACGACTTATGATTGTAGAATTAAAACAATCATATCTTCGCCAATTATTGACCAATTTGTTTGAACAAAGCATCAAATGAAAGCTTGTGATGAGGCCTTTCTAATTATATGACAATCTACATTTTGATTTTTACCGACAAGTGCAGGGTTTTGCTATATAGCCGGTCACATATGGTGCATAAAAATGTGTCCTACATAAATAAGGAGAAGTTGGGCATAAGTGACTTGACAAGCTGCCATCATCCCTAGTCATATCCTTGCTGCCTTATAATATTTGAAGATTTTACACCTCGCAAACCAAACATGTAAACTGGGCTACTGCCTCGTAATGATCATGTAAAACTTTACACCTCGCAAACCAAACATGTAAACTGGGCTACTGCCTCGTAATGATCATGTAAAACTTTACACCTCGCAAACCAAACATGTAAACTGGGCTACTGCCACGTAATGATCACCTAAAACTTTACACCTTGCAAACCAAACATGTAAACTGGGCTACTGCCTCGTAATGATCATGTAAAACTTTACACCTTGCAAACCAAACATGTAACTGGGCTACTGCCTCGTAATGATCATGTAAAACTTTACACCTTGCAAACCAAACATGTAAACTGGGCTACTGCCACGTAATGATCATGTAAAACTAAGATACTGCCTTGTAGCTGGGATACCGGATCATATACTGCCTTGTAATGTGTGCTTTAAAAAATGTATATTTTTCATCTGTTTAAAAAAAAAATGTTTGGTGACACCAGAATTAGGTTTTTGGGAGTTAGTTTTTGGCTTCTAAAATGTTATTAAAACAAATAATTTACTTGCCCAACTGGGCTACTAATAGGAAAACAAGAAATAGGCTATCATGAAGTAACATACGTGTACATGTCATAAAATGTAACAGTTTTGTCAAAATGTCTGCGCTATGGGTAGTAATTGTCATGTAATTTGATGCAAGCTTGCGTATAATCATGGACCCTAGTAGGGTCCATGGTATAATTATCCTCAAAATCTGAATTGAGTATGGTACCGTAATTTAAGTATATGTGTCAACATATAAATGATAATGATGAAAATGCATGTTAGCCAGTTTATGCTGCACTAAGCCTAATGGTAGTAATTGACAGCCATGCACTGTCAAAATTGGTGATACACATTATGTGTGCTGCTAGCCCGTAATTTGATATACTTGCGGATAATTGTCCTCAATATCTGAATTGAGTATGGTACTGTAATTTAAGTAAGTATGTCAACATAATTATGATAATGATGAAAATGCATGTTGATAACAAGTCAATACTAGTACTGCTGGTCATAATTTGTTAGGAGCATGTTTATATCATGGTCCTAATTACTTGTTGTACATGTATATAGGTTTATTGATGATGATGATATGATGTTGTGTTTTGTTCAATATCACAAAGATTTAATAAGATATATTATATTTTCATCTCTTTTCAGGATTTACTCGTTCATGAAGATCTATCGACCTAGGAGCCACACACAATCCGCCTTCGATCAATCAGGCGCAGTAGGGTCGCCGGGGATGCTGTTTTGAATGCAATATGGATCAGAATGGAGTGGAGCTTATAACACTGGGACCCTCGCGCTTGTATGGTACGTGAAAATCACGGAGCTTCATCGGTGAAACATCCAGAAACTGCTGCTAGCTATTATGGTGGATTGTATTGCATCTAGCTACTACTTCTAGCTATATATGGAAGATTGTTTTGCATACTATGCATAGTCTCTGTACTTTTTTCTTTTAACTATTAAAGATGGAAGATTATATTGACAATCTTTCCTGCTACATGTAGCTTCATACATTGTAGAAGATTGCATTAACTTGTCTCACTGCTACATGATGTGGAGAATCTGATCAAATTTAACTCATCTCTCTCTGCTTGCTATGGACATTGTATTGAATCCTCTCTCTACTATGAAAAACTGAATTTAACTTCTCTACTAAGTATGGAGAGTTGTATTTAATCCCTCTCCTAGCTGTGGACAACTATATATTCCTCCCTTTACTTCTAGCTATGGAGAGCTGTACATTTAAATCGTCTCTCTCTACTAGATATATGGAGAGATATATTTTTTTCCTTCTCTCCTCTGTTAGCTATGGAGAATTGTAAATTTAACTTGTCTCTCTACTAGATACTGTATGAGAGTCATTTTGAATCATTCTCTCCTCTTTTAGCGATGGAGAACTGCATTAATTCCTCTCTCTTTACTTCTAGCTATGGAGGATCGTATTGCCTCTCTCTTTTGAGGGGTTGATCGAACCACTTCTCCCTGTGTTGACCCCGGGAGCATTGCATTATAAGACTAATATTCATAATAATCATGGCACGGAAAAGCGAACGAGAGGCCCTGATGTCGGTCGATGATGAGGGTGAGGGTGAGGGTCAGCAAAATCTTGAGGCAGTGTCGAAGGGAGAACAAGATGGCGACGGTTCTATCGACGGAGATGGAGACGGAGAGGTTGATGCATTTAATAGTTCTGATGGAAGCGCAACGCACCCTAACGAAGGGCTCACACACGATTTAATCCGGGACCCGGCCGGAGGTGCATGATCGCCGACAAAATAGCTTCAACTTCAGGAAGCGAGGAG
Organism: Echinarachnius parma; assembly: GCA_037951105.1. Lineage (NCBI taxonomy): Eukaryota > Metazoa > Echinodermata > Echinoidea > Clypeasteroida > Echinarachniidae > Echinarachnius > Echinarachnius parma. The sequence goes on from JBAMJV010014549.1 coordinate 13,813, forward strand.
AGTGCTGAAGATGATAGAGAGCCCGCACAGAGAGGTGAGTGCTACGAGTAAAAACAAAATGGCCGCCAAAAACAAAGATTGGCGGCTCACGCTACTACTATTACCGCTGTGGCCGTGGAGTGCGAGAAAGCCGCCCTACCTTGGAAGCCAGCAAGAAAATAGTGGCTTGCCCGAGTTCCGCGTCGAGGAGGCTAACTTCAGCAGGGAAAAGTGAAGCTTTGAAACTGAGACGGCAACAAAAAAGGAGGGAAATTCTTCATCAAAGGCAAGATTGAGAGTGGAAAGGGGAGTGTTGCAGCCAAGCAAAGAAGGGGAAAGCTCCGACGGCTAAGAAGGAAAACAAAAGAAAAAGGTGAGAGTTACAAACATATTAATTATTTCATTATAATAATGACTTCATTTTGAAAATTTGAAATACAACTCCCCAATTTTATTGTAATAACATAACTTGTCCTGTTTATTTAAGATACAGTGCATCTTATAAAATAATTGCAAAATTGAACTGATGCTATTCATTTATTGGCATAAAAATGCAATGCAAAGTTTTGAATCTATTTTTATACATAATTTTTAGTGCATATTTATCATTTATAGGAGATTTTCGTGAGTTAATAACTTTGCCTTCTAGGAACCTGTGTACAAAAATATATATCTATTATAGAAATAACAATATATTGTAGGCAACTAGGTATGTAATACTGATTGTATTATGATGCTTTGGTTTGGGGCATCAACAACAAATATTGTAAAAGTGAGTGTGTACGTATGGCTGTGTGTTTTTGAAAGTAAATTTATGCAACATTTGGTGGCATAGCATTTGGTTTCTGGTATACATATTGCATTGTACTAGAGTGAAATGAATTTAAGATCCTAGATTTTCTATTAGATTTATGAGCAAACCCCAAAAAAATAACCCAAAATCTGGAGGAAAAAAATAGTCAAAACCATCATTCCTAATTGCTGTCCCTGGTTGTCTTAGACTGTGAGAGGAAAATTTTGCATCTTTTGCTCAATATTGAAAGGGAGAATATCAAGGTGTTGGACTGGCGCCCATCATTGCTGTTGACATGGGGGAAAGCGTAGTCAAAATTTACCTTGCATCATATAAATGTGTTCGATCCCTGACGCCATGGATCAGTATGTGCACTACAGTAGCATCTTGCGGTAAAGTGGCAGTCGTAAAAAAACCACACAACCTAACAAGTCATTCCATTCCACGGCATAGCCTTGGGCCACCTCTGACAAGGAGGTAGACTTGAAGCCCCCACCCCCCCCCCCCCTTAATTGACCTCCCATGAAATTTATGTTAATAAATGTCCGTCTCTGATGCATTATCAGTATGTTATTCCTTTTTTTCTCCCCACTTTTCAGTGAGGGCAATTGGTCATAAAAACACACCATCCCAACTAAGCTCAATTTTAATCCTGTATCATAGCCAGGGTCGTCCTTGACAAGGGGCATGAGCCCCCGTACCCCCAGCCCCCTGCCCCCCCCCCCCCCCCCCCTTGAGCAGTCCAAATTGACCTCACATTATAAATAAATGTTCTATCTCTGAAGCATGATCAATATACTTGGTGGTCGTAAAAACATGTACAAACCCACAAGTTTGTGTCATTCCCACGGTATAGCCAGGGCAAGCCTGACGAGGGGTAGTGAGCCCTCCCCCTCCCCCCTCCCCCCTCCCCCCTCACCCCTTACAATGGGAGCCTCAAGTGGCATTGAGACTGTGCTACTGCCAGACACTTGGTAAACACAACCCCCAAGACCAAGTTCATGGCACTGGCATCATAACCAGGTACATGTAGTTTAACCAAAACTGGGACAAAGTATGATGCAGGATGGGGATGGGCTGATGTTGGGTTTTGGGGTTGAGGATATAGGTGTGTATGTGTTTGTGTGTGTTTGGGGGGTGGGGGGAGGGGGTCAGGTATACCATCATTCCCCTGTTTTTTATGGCAGTTTACAGCATAAATGATGTAAATTTGAATTGTTTGCAATGGGGTGCGGAGGAGAGCAGAAGAGATAAGACCACTTATAAGACCTCCTTCTTACCTCCCCTGAACTGTGTAACTTGTTCATATAAATACACCTTTCTCAATCTTACATATTGCCATTCCCGATAACGACCCATCAAGCTGTTTGTTAAAATTGTGTTTATAAATAGTTATAAATATATCTTTATTTTGTTGTTATTTAAAAAAAACAAAAACACTAGCCAAACAACAACATTTTATAGACCCTTCCGTCTGGATCTATAAGAGCCTAGCTGGATACGCCATTGTGTTTCGGAGACACTCTCTCTCTTCTTTCTCCTTTTTGAATGTTCTCTCCTCATACATGTCTGGTCTAGCTGCACATGAACATGGTACGTGATCGGGTTACATACATGTATACATGAACATGTCTGTCTGCTGGGCATCGCAATCTACTTCATCAATACCACCATCACAATTCCGTGTCAGGCCCCGGCTGTCAAGTGTACATCGCTCTTGCGAGTTTTTTATTACCGCAAGTTGATTTTTTCCCACATTTTTGTTTCCTTCTCAATTTGCTGCTTGCTTGTTTTTCTTAGCTGGGAACCCTGGAAATTCTCGTGGAACATTTTGAATGCAGGTCTATGCATGTATGTGTATGCATTGTACACGGTTATCCGCTTACATGTACATTCACTAAATTTCTCCAAGAAGGCCTAAGTTTTATTATGTACGTGTACACGAATGTTCACTCACGTTTGTTCACTCGCTTGTAGTTGTACAATGAGTTGCCATGATTGCTTTTTATAAGGTAGCCATACCTACTGTTTAAACTTTAAACACTGACTGCATAGTGTTGCCATTACGCGAGTACGGTACAGTACGCGCGAGTACGGTACGGTACGTCGATCAAACATCGGGAGATGTAAGATTGGGAACGAGATACGCGGGGATGATCCATGTCGTCATGCATACATTTGTTATCTACCACTCGACGTGCTGAAGTATGGTTTAATGATACGGACGTGTAGAGTTGCTAATAAATGTCACTTTATTTCTAGACACGAATGTAACCTACATCCAACTGAAGGGCGCATTGTTCGTACGCGTAATAAAACCAACTGGTGTGTGTTGTACTGTTGTCAAGAGGAAGCTTGAGCATTCATTACGGCTTCCGCCATCGCCGGCACATTCCATCATTGATGTCACGGACACGGAGCCACGTTGCCCGCAGACAAGAATAGTAAATGTACTACATGTTCATGTGTACATATACATACATGCGTTGCCTCACAGACGAGTACATTATGAACAGTACATACATGTAATAGATACAGAAGCGTGTTCAAGTCTGTAGTGATTCGACCTCTGCCCCTTGGAACCCGGTAGTGTATATTCAGAGAGCTACTCTGGACTCTACTGTCTCTAGCTTGTGAAATCCATTGAATAGTTACTATTTTTTATTACAATAGTACGGAGCAGCTTTGATTTCTCGACTATTAAAGCATCATCCCACAGTTTTTTTTCCCAGAGATTTTTTTCTGCGTACTGAGCACTGCTGTAATGTATGTATATGGAATAGCATCTTCCGCACAAACCTGAGTTCCCGCTGTGGCTGTGAGGCAGACATTACGCGTGAGTGGCAATTTTGTGGACGGCCCTTGACTGTGCACCGAGTGAGCTACACAGACGTCCCCTAGGGGGGTGCGGAAGGTTGCCAGTGTATTGTTATTGAAGGCTCTCATGTACTGCATTGCAGTACATGAATCTATTCTTCTCTTTCTCTCGTGGGGAAATCTCTCGCTGGATAAATGATCAATCTTTGGCTGGTAAGTGCTGCGTCTAGTCTTCGTCAAAGACATTTCAACTTTTAAAAGAGTTGCACATTCATGTACAATTCCACTAATTTGGCAAGATCAGTTAAATTATGTAGTTGCTTGAATGATTCTAAATTTGTTTTATTATGAAATTTGCATATTGTCTTTTTAAAATACTTCTAGGAGTCTTACAATAATTTGTAGATGTGATTGGTTAAAGTTTTGTTTGATAACATTATTTTGACCTGTTTATTTCAAGTTAGGGGCCATCTATAAAGTAGGTACGCACAAGAGGGGGGAGGGGGGGGGGGGGTTCACGCTGATGCGTACGCTATATATACTACATGCATAAAAAGTACGTCTAGGGGGGGAGGGGGGGGGGGGGGGTGGTCAATTTTGGACAATAATTTGCGTACATACTTTGTAGATGGCCCCTTACCTTTATTATATGCATAGTCTTTGTCAAAGACTCCCAACTCAGGAGTCAAATTCCCCCAATGACAAAAACAAATGTATGATTATTGATGTCTTCTAACTTTTGTTTGCTTATTTTAATATCTTTGTGTTGTTACGTTGACTTTTAACTAATTGCATCTACTATTAAAGGGGACTACCATGCAAAGAACAACACTAGGCTTATGTTTGGGTACCACTAATTGATGTTAAATAGATGTCCAACACTTTGCAAAATGTTGTGTAATTCATAAACAATACAATTATAATCACCCAAACTTATGGAACCAACAGGGACGATGGTTCCGCTATCGCCAAAGGTTTGCCAGTGCGCCAATTCTATACATGTACACGTACGTTTGGGGACAATAGAAGCACAGTAGACGCGTACGTCCTAGACCATGGAGTAGTCTCAAATGGAGTTCTCAAATTATATAATTTGTCTGGACACCAATTTTTCTGAACTTGTTGGTGGAATGGGCTTCTATTAAAAATAATTAACTCTCATCTCATACCCTTTTCAAGCTTGGCAAACGGGAGAAAATACCGATAGAAAAGTCCGATAGAATTTCTTATGTCAACAACGGGCAATTCGCAACTTCCCCTCTGTAGCGTTCATAGTGGAGGGGAATTTAATCGCCTTTTGCTTTCACCCGCCGGAAGTGAAGAATTGTTGCGCAATCGCTTTACACACGAGCTAGCTATGCATAATATTATCGCACGCCGTGTTCCGAAAAAAAGCACGCGCTGCACTGCGTTAGCCGGAACAAGGTCACGACCTTTGACCGTTTTAATCGGTGTTTTTTCCCCGAACCAATTCATGCTGACGATTCTATCGGAGTGACACCGATAGAAAGTGAATTTCTCCTGCTCTAAAGTAGGAGAAAACAATCGCCTTTTTCTCTTCTTTTCATCGCCTATTCTATCGGCTTTTTCACCTCTGTAGCATTCATGCTGGACGTTTCATCGGATGCGTCCTGACGCATCCGATAGAAATTTGTCCAGCATGAAAGCAACATTATTTATAAGAATAAAATTTTTTGGTGGTGGTTCCCTTTAAAGACTTCCAAGAGTTGGTTTTCCCACGATTATTCTTATCTTTGGTCTGAATATATGATTCAGACTTATTTTACTTTGGATTTCAAGTTCATAGCTAGTCTTTGTTAAAAGACTTGGCCAAGAGTTGTTTCTGCTGCAAACTTACACATAAATCAAGATAAATGGTCTTAATTTTTGTTAATGCCTATGAATACATTGTCATATTCTTTTGTTTCTACTCAAAACAACTTGTCCTGTGATTTGAGGATTATTTGTGGTGTAGCGCTGGCCGATTGCCTGCCCTCTTAGCAACAATACAGTAGGTCAGACATCGTTTTAAAGCCTGGCACAGACATCGATTCAACATGTTGAATCTGGCCCCGATCGGCTTCCGACTGGCTACCGACTTACAAAATCGGAGTCGTGAGGCAATGCATACCGTGCAGATCCAATTGGTCGAGTCGGCTCTGTCTGCGGCAGGCGATATGTGAATTAATTGAAGTGTCTTTCCACATGATAGACAATTGATGCTGAACTTGGTAATCGACTCCATGTCCTTCTCTTAAAAGACAAAGACCCAAACCAATATACTGTGGCACCCCCAAGATACCATCGACCTTCTCACTGAAAGGCGAAGACTTAGACCAATATCCCAAGATATTTCCATCTGAAAAGGGGATTATGAAGACAGAAGAGATCTGTGAAAAACATTTCCCTCGTGGTACAACCGGAAGTGATTGCGAGGAAGCATTCAATTGGCGTGATCATCCGTGTTGGATGCCTCCAAGATCAAAACGCAAGCTGAAGGTCATCTTGTTTCCGCCTCATTTCCCAGGTCTCTGTAGGGGCTTCCTGCTGCTTGCATTAAGAGGTCTGTGGGTTCAAGTTTAATGGCTTCCTACATTTCCTATGTCTCTAGCAGTTGCTGGCTTGTGGCGGTGGCAGATGTATTTGTAAGATTTCCTTTCCTTTCCTTTCCTTTCCTTTTCTTTTTTTGTTTTCAATACCCCATCCATTACGCAATGCTAGAAATTAACTTGTTTGTCTTGTGGCACGTTCAGGCAAGTAAAGAAAAGATTTGTCAAATTCTAGTGGTGGCCCTCAAAAAGAAAAGCATTACAAATTCTGTTACAATGTATATTTGGTCGCCCATTTGTGCCAGTGGAATCTAGCATTGATCAGTTTAATTTGGTGTCCCAAGTGGCCTTAGGAAAGCAGGTCTGTACCCATTTTGAGCATTGTATTATGTTATTAATTATTAATTTTTTTCCAAAAGCTCTCTGAGATGATTTGATAGCAAAAATATATTTGGTTTCTACTTTCAAATCGTGGACACTCTTGTTCTTGTTCGATATGATTGAGCTGCGCTTGACCTCCCCTTATAACCCTTTCAGGACTGCTCCTGAAAATGCTCTGGCAGAGGTCTAAGGAAATCTATGTTATATACCATTTCAGATTGTCTTGATTCTTGAACAGGTTAATACAATAATACATTAAACCAATGCCTTTAGGACATGGTGATGCTGACAAACTCATGAAATGAAATGGTCCACAAAATTCTGGTAAATATTATTCAACTGTAAAGAACTTTTGCTTTCTCTTTATGGACTTCATGAAGATGCTACCCTGACTTTCTGGGCCTGTTAAGACACAGTATTAGACAAATCTTGATTTGACTTTCGTTTAGCCAGGGGGCAACGTACAAGGAACTGAACAAACAAATCAAGACTTCAGACAGTTCTAAAAGCATAAATTTGTTAAATAACAGGAACAAAAAAAAGTGAAATTATGTATTTGGCCCTTGGGGAGTTAGGCAGAGACAGGTGACATAAATGGATTATTACATGGATACACCCTGCAGGTTCAATGACATTGTGGATCATAAACAAGTAAGGTATTCAGTTAAAGGGCTCTAGTAACATTGTCCAAATCCTCAAAACTTACATGGAACTCTAGCGGTTATCTCATACCTGTTGTATTCATGAATATTAACAATAGAAGAATGGGACAGATTTTTTTTTTTCTTCAAATTTCCCTTTCGTTAAAAAGATATTTATGATTGAAGTGTTCAGAATTTTAACTATCCACTGGATAGTCAATTAGTCATAACCATGTACAATGTCAGTGCAATGAGTAAGTGAATATCACTTTGAATTTTCCCTGATTACTCGGTCCATATAACATCCATTTAACGTGAATTTTCACACATTACTCAACTATATCAGATCACAAGAATACACATTGTATCAACCATTCATCACTATTATGTTGATGTTCTTGTTACATGCATTGTCCATATACTCCAGTCTGAGTATTATGCGGGGGATAAGTCTGAACGGGTTAACCTTTCAGGGTATTTTTGTGCGATCATGACTATTTGATTTTCATTTCTAATGGGGTTCATGCTTTGGAATATAATTATTAAAATTTGACATTTATCCATAACCTGTTTCACAAATTTGAAGGTTTGGTAATTATGTTGGTATTCACTTGGATGGGAGTTATAATGTTCAAAGTCATAGTGATATCTTTAGTGTTGAGGGGGTAACGTAGAATTGGATGGGGGCCCGGGCAGCTGTTTGGACATGACAGGTAAGGGGGTGATTTAGATAGAGTCGGTTTTGACTGGTGAGAAGGAAGGATGGAGTGAGGGGGCAAGAAGAGTGAGTGGTAGTTGAGCGAGGAGTGGAATTGTGAACTTTGGGGTGTGGTTTTGTATGTTGTTGTGATGAGTGGGTGAGTATATATGGGATGGTAGTGTTATTGGTGATGTTTAGGTGGGGGAGCTGTTGTTGAAAGTTTGGGTGTGATATTTGAGTTTGAGATTAGTTGAACAGAGATGGTATTGTTGGGGGACGTAATATTGTTTGTAAGGATGATTTTTGTATTTGAGGGGGAGTTTGCAATCCTGCAGTAAAAGGATTGTGGAATTAAAGGGGTGGTATGGTAGGGTGGTGGGGATATGATGTGGAGTTTGTTAAGTATAAGTTTGGTGTTTGTTGGGATGGTAATGTTATAGGTGGTTGTGTAGTGGTTGGGGGGGTGGGTGTTTATGGTGGGTGGGGTGATTTGTTGTGGTTGGTGAGTTGAGTTCGTAAGGGGGTTGAGGGGGGGGGTATGGGTTGGGTTTGATGTTGGGGTTTTGGGATTATGAGTTGGGGGTGGGAGTGGATTGGGGGGTATTTGTTAATATATTGATTTATTGGTTGGGGAGGTGGGGTAAGATTATAGTTGAGGGTTTTAGTGGGGTTGGGGGGTGTGGGGGGGGTTGGGTAGGGGTGTTGTGTTTATTTTGGTGTGTGGATTGGAGGGGGGGGTGTTGGGGGGGGGTGTTGTTTGGAGTGTGTTGTGATTTAGGGGGGAGGTATGGAGGGGGTTGGTGGGGAGGGATGGAGTGTTGTTGTGTGTGTGGTTTAAGGATTGTTGTTTTAAAGTGTTGAGTGGAAATAGGTTTATTTAGAATGAAGGTGTGAGGATTGGGAGGATGTGGTATGGGTTGTGTATGGTGGGGGGGTGGGGAGATTTTGGATGGTGTTGTGTATTGAGGGTTTGGGGGTTATTGAGGGGTTTAGATGTGATATGATTGTTGGGGGGTTATGGGGTTAGGGAGTGTTGTTTGATGTGGAATAAGGGTTGGGGTATTGGGTGGTGGGGAGGGAGGTTTGAGTGGTGTTGGGATGTGGTTGTTTTAATGGGTGGGTTGTGGTTGAGGGGGAGGATTTGGAGTTGGGGGTTGGGTATGGGGGATTTTTGTTGGTGTTGATGAGATGTTGTGTGGTGGGTGGGGTTGTTGGAGATTGATTGTGTTTGTTTTTTATTTGTTGTGTGGGGATTGGGGGGTTTGGTGGTGTGGGTTGAGGGAGTTGGGTATTGTGGAGTGGGAGTGGGGAGTGTTTTTATGGGGATAGGGGGTGGGGGGGGTGTGGTGGTTAGGATTTTGTTGGTTGGTTTTTGTAGGTAATGTAAGGTTGGGTTATGTAAAAGGGTAGG
>JBAMJV010014550.1:0-29461 GCA_037951105.1 Echinarachnius parma
CTTGACTTTGATTTAATTGACCTTTAACGGGAAATATAACAATGAAATATGCATTTTCGCGATTTGGTGTTAACTTATGAAATGATGGGCTTGCAAATCCCTATCTACATGCGAAATCTCAAATTGATAGCATAATTCCTTCAGCAGTTATAGGTCGATAACATACGTTTTGGCTAACCCTCAATTTGTAACAGATTTTAACTCTTATTTCCAATCAAACAATTCATCAGGATCCAGTGAACAAAACTAAATGATGTGAATAGATTGCGAATAGAGCAGGACATCAGCTACGATATATCACAATTTGGGAGTACATTGATGGAGAATAAGCGAGATATGGTCAAAAGTACACTGTGATCGATTTCAACATTGATTGAAATTGATTAAAATTCGCATTTTCAACTTTAAGGTTGAATTGAATGAGGTATGAATTCGTATCTACAACTCATAATCTATCCGAATATTAAAAGAAAATTGGGTGTTTGTGGACTTTTAAAAAAGTTATGGCCGAATAAAAAAAAAATGTTTTTACCATATTTTGCCATTTTGCACGCGCGCGTAATTTTGACTTTGACGCGCGCGTACTCCGTTATTATGAGTCAACAATGACTCAAATTTATAGGGTGTGTTGAGGGATGTATAAGGAATGCAAAACATGTGAAAAAACAACAATTTTTCTATTCATTCGCGTTACGCGCGCAAATACGCGCGCAAATACGCGCACGCACGGAAATTTTTGAAACGCTTAAAATTGTCTGAAACATATAGTAAATTACTCGGGTTAGGGTTTTGAACATTTGTTTACTTTTTTTTCATTTGACGGACGCGTACGCGCGCGTCTCCGAGTGTAAGCGCACGCGCATGAGATTAAAAGATGACGATTGACCTCATTGATATTGATGCGAAATTTGAAGTGAAATTGATGATGCATGACTGAGTTATGATGATTATTGAAATTTGACATAATGGCGTCCTGATGACGTCACAACGATGCGACGACATTGAAATGAGTTTCTTGCACTAAGTCAGACGATGATCTATCATGATGTGAAGATTCATGACGATTGATTGATCTGATTTTGAGATATGCGACGAACAAAATCGGAGGAATAATAAATAATAATAACAGATCGAACGAAATCAATAGGTTATACATATGTATATGTATAACCTAATGATACGCTTAATTAGATCTTGAAAAGTACACATTGATTTGCAATGTGTAAGGCATCATTCAAATTATGTTGTGTGTTATCTGATGGTACAGAACAATTACATTCAAGGGATAATTGAGTTCTGGTAAAGAAAGTACAGTTTTGGTAAAACTTAATTTAGTAAGCAAAAGCTGCACCATTACATTACAAGCTAATAGTTATAACGTTACCATGCTCAAACGGAATACAACATTACTAATAACTAAGTAAAAGCCGGTTATCATTCAAAAAGAGCCGTTAAAACTCAAGAGGGCGCTCTCTAACAATCATCGGTTTCATCCATTTTGAATAAAATATTGTGCATGTGATGTTATGTTGAAATAGTGGTTAGAAAGAGAGATTATGAACAAATATTACAAAACCACTGTTGTAAATTCTTTTAAAGAGGAAGCATTACAAAAAATTTGTTTGACGGCTGGTTCAAAATTGTCGAATAAATGTGGGGCCCCACATTAATTACGACTGGTTATGTTTTTGGATATTTCAGCCATTTCTGAACCGATTTTGATTAAATAAAGTTTATTTTGTCATTAAAATTGTATGCTCTTTCGAATTTGACACTCAATTTTTCATTATCTCACAAAAATATATTTTGAGTAGCGCCCTCTATCCCTTTAATAATGAATAAAGTTGCGTTTTTTCGCGTTATGTATATTAACTGTTTAACGTTGTATTTGTTCACTCAAAGGGCACCTTAGTCAACAAATTACCCTAGGCTGTACCAAGGTATTGCCATAGTTTAAAAAAGATGAAATGCGATTTTATATAACCATTTTATCTATTCATGCGTGTATGGTAGTTGGACAATTTAAACATAGAACACAACAAATCCAGGATGAATATAATAACGTGGGATTCTTTACCCGAATCGTTATTTCATAGGGCAATCCATATAGGGCGCAATAATGTTGAACTATTTAATTTGTTTTTGCATAATATCATGTGTCGTGAACTCGCCTCCAAATAGGGTGGCGCCGTTACATTTTTTTTTTTTTGCTACCCTTTCCTTAATGTTTTCAAAACCTGATAACCTTTCTTAACAAATTTTGTATAATTTTAAAGAGATTTCAGAATACTATCTTTCTGGAAAGTTTGAAAGCTATACCTTTTTCCAAAGTGGAGATACAGCTAATTGAAGGTCGGAGCAAGAGGGTGGCGCAGGAAACGGCGCCCGTGTACAAAGTCAATGGGAAAATGTCTCTCAAGAGTGCAATTTTTCATAAAACGTTAATAACTTTGTCAAAACTGGATGCAAAGCAACAATGTTGGTATCCAATGAAAGCTTAAACATTGGACTTTAATGTCAAATGATTGAAACGTGTTTTGCCTCATCAAATTTTAACTAAATCAACACAAACATTGAAAATTGGGGGTTGTCTGTAAAACTCTACGTACAAACTCAACGGGGGCACAATCTTGACCGATACATTTTGTGAATTCTTGATAAAAACATTAATATCTTTACCAAAAAACGGTGTAAGACTACCAATTTGGTATCAAATTAAAGCTTACTGTATGCAGTTGTGGATCTACGGGGGGGGGGGGGGGGGGGTTAGGGGGTTTAACCTCCCCCCCTTGGGCTGCCAAGTGAAAATGTGATGTGGAAAACATCACTTACGGGGGTTCAAAATAGCAACAAAAATCGCCGCTTCGCGGCTCGTGGACGATGCTCCGCATGGTCATTGGGTCAAACCCCCCCTTAGCAAAAAGACATCACTTACGGAGGTTCAAAATAGCAAAAAAAAATCGCCGCTTCGCGGCTCGTGGATGATGCTCCGCATCGTCATGGGGTCAAACTTCCCCCTTAGCAAAAAGCTAGATCCGCCCCTGGTATGATGTCCTAATATATTTAGGCTTGCCTTTATATTCAATTCCTCTGGTGACTCCTACATCATTGTACATAGTGAAACATTATCGATTATTTCGACAACAAACAATTATGAAATATGAATGAAAATATCTTCCCGTAAAATAATGATTTACCCCATACATTTTTATATTGACTTAAAGGTCTAAGTCTGCTCTGCATGAAAATATTATCCTTAGTTGTCTAGAGCTACTTCAGAAATCAGGACAATATTAACCTCTAAAACTGTAAACAAAATATTATGTTTGGTGAATATAAGAAATAACGGTACACCTAGTGTTATTTCTGAGTGCATATTTGGTTTCTTTGGGAAATTTCCTTTCAGAAAATGTATAGTTTTGATAGGATAGGGGGACTTCCTTTGAAAATGTTTACTCTCAACTGTAAAATTGTCCCGCAGAAGACCAAAACGGCATGTAACGCAAAAGGAGGCGACCTCACGACGCATGACCATGAATGTCATTTATTCCATAATTTAGCCTGGGGAACACATAATGCATCATTGGCAAGATGTACCATGTTAGTGGGCAATAACACATATAACAATAATTCATATTCATTATTGGACGAAAGACCCGGAAAGGGCAGAGCCAAAGTGTTTGCAAAATGATGTTGTCTTTAAACTTGAGAGGCACCTCTACAAAAAGTTGAATTCCACCTAATAATGTCGATGGAGCATACTTCACTAAACTGTATTGTGCTTGATGCGTACAAGGTGAGGATGGGGAATTAAGGAATAGAAACAAACATGTAGCGTACTACTCAGCTCTAATTACAGTGTACACTTCACGAACATAGCGATATCCATACTTATATTGTTTGTTGTTTGTTTGTTTTATTTTATCTAAACACGATAAAAAAAAGCCCTCGATCAGCAAAATAGGCTGTTTTTCAGAGAGGCTATGATACAAAATAATACAATAAGAAAAATATATAATCAAAACTACAAATTCAATCACAAAACGCTATTAGGCATATTATAAAGTGCAAATATTTACAAAGCAAATATGAAAATCACGAGTGCCCTTTGGTCTGAATCAACTCTTTCAGCCGTCACACTAGTGGTAGAAATCGCACAATGAAGTTCAAGTTGTATGTATTTACATACTCCCTCATTATTCATGCTCTGTCAGTCATGTAGTATGTTTTCGTTTTTTTTGATTAACACGATATGGTTAAAGGGATAGATGAGTATTGGTCAAACTTAACTTTAGTAACCCAAACCTGTACCATTACAGTACAAAATAATAGTTATAACTTCACCATGCTCGAAAAGTATACACAATTACAAACGAATAAGTAAAACCCCTGTGATCATTCAAAAAGAGCCGTTACAACTCAAAAGGGCGCTCTCTAAAAAAATAATTGGTTTTAGCCATTTTTCATACAAAATTGTGCATTTAATGTTTTGTTAAATAATGATTCAATAGAGATATCATCAACAACTTTTTAAAAACTTATTCAGATTTGTTTCAAAGTAGTCTTTAAACATTTTTTTTTTCTTTTTTTCTAAAAAGTAAAATTTCCCCTGGCGGAGAAACTTTTAAATAAAAATATGTTTATGGATATTTCAACCGTTTCCGAACCAAATTTTGATCAAATAAAGTTTATTCTGTCATTAAAATTGTATGTTCTTTCAAATTTGACAGTCAGTTTTTCATTATCTCACAAAACATATTTTGTGAAGTGCCCTTTATTCCAAAACTCAACTATCCCTTTAAGCATTGTTCAAACTCTTTTTTTCATGTATCTGCTATGACTCATAAAAGAGACATTCAGCTTGGCGCAGTACAAGATGTCATGTTTGTACACCGTTGTCACAGGCAGTATTATCAGATAACATAATACAACATACCAATAACGAAACACGTACTTATACGTATGATATGCCTATAATTAATATGCTGGATATTATTTGTTATTTTCTTGTGTGAGTTCATTTGGACAAGTTTAAAGTAAATACTTCTTGGTGAGCCAAAATTTGAATATGGTGGCCCAAACACAGACAAAATATGTAAGCATTGTAAACAGGAAACAAACAATCATCATTAAAGGGATCTAGTAACTTTGTTGACAAGTGAAAAATAATGCGTGGTTGATAAAAAATATGTATTGGTGTGATCTGATATGTCCAGAAAGTCATGTACGAATTGTAGGTGGGTGTCAATTTCACATTCCATGCAATCCTTGTTAAAGTTATTTACATGAAAAGGGCCAAGCATTTCATTTAACAGTGGAACCTCGTTATGTAGAGCTCTGATAGTAATAGCAAAATCCTCTGATCAAGATAATTATTCTGGTCCAATCTCTTTGTATTTGATTGTTTGTTACCCTGATGACGTGACATTTTCCATGGTTCTTAAATTATAGGTTCTCGTCATAATGACATTCAACTGTAATAATATGAGACTGTGCCCTATTATCAAATACCAATAGTTTCACCAAACAAACATTACATGCATAACAAAGTGGACATTATACGAACGAGCAGCTGCATAAACTAATAAAGAATACATCTGTTGTAAAAATGTCTTAAAGAATTTGCACATTTTTCTCCATATCGCCTTTCTTGTAGACCCCTTCCAAAAAAGGAGCCTCTTCCCGACGAAAAATTTAATGTTGTTTTACCGAACGTGATCGATACCTGTTTTGAATGGAAATGTCATTGACATGCCGCTGCCACAGGTGCGCCGCAAAACGCACGTGAAACACTTCAGGACACTTATTTTCTTCTCGGGAGATGCTGGGAAAATGTTGCTGAATGTCCATTTATCATACTCCGTTAATGCCAACTGCCAAATCCAACTTTCAAATGTAAGACATTTTTCCAATGTAAATTTGCATGTCCAGTAATACGACATGTTCGATAATACAACACCTTGCTATAAAGTAATTATTCCACTTACCATGCATCCAGTTTCCGAAGCATTCCATGATATACTGAAGGCCTTTGAGCACGTATCATACGCTGATTCGGCAGGTATATCTATTCTGAAAACAGCAGTTATTAACAAAAAAAGGATATACTGAAACTTGAATGTTTGATGGTATTCTTAATACAAGCAGATACGGAAAAGGGTAATGTTAGGTTAGTAGCAATCTCAATATAGACGAAGTAAATACTGGATTAAATAAAATACCAGTCTCAATAAAAACGTTTATGATCTATATTGGGATAGTTGAAACGTCCTAGGTAATATCAATACAAGTAGACAATGAAAACTTGAACGTTCGACAGTATCTAGTGTAAACAAACTAATAGTATTACTGAATTTGACTGAATGTTAATTAATAATAATGAATCATTAATAATGTTAATTTGTGTAAATACAACGTGTAAATTATACAAACGAGTAGGCTAGAAAGTGAAAAATGTACCGTTCGGGAGCACTCTCAATGAAATGCAGATCTATACTGTGACAATTATAATGTTCGGTGGTATTCCCACTAAAAGTCAATCATGGATACTTGAATGTGCAGTGGCATACTGTACGTAATACATACATAAGTACATACTGGAATAGAATTATCAGAAGTATCATTCACAGTTATATGTATTTGTAAGGAAATTCACCGCTGGCACCGCTGTTCAAATGCTTGAAACTTCAAGTTCAAGTTCAGTTTATTTCCTCATTATATATACATTTGATTCCACGAGGAGCCCACTGCACAAAACACATCCAGAACGATATAAAATGTTTGTTCCTGGTTCATTCTGAGATTGACGTACTATCGCAGCCCTAAATACAACGCGACACATTATTATCGAATGCTTTTCATAACGTTGTGCATAATATTATACCGTCATGGTTGTGTATAATTGTGACCTAGGATACGCATTCAAATGCGTATTATATTGCAATTGTGGCACGTATTGTATGGGGTTGGTTGTGTACAGGGAGGCACGTTATAATTAGAAATACAGAGTTGAAATGGGCATCAGACCATAGATGATCGGACAATTAGTAGTGATCATGATGTCTTTTTTCTCCCCTTCGTATAATTTGCATTGCCTGATAGTGACAATAGTGGCTCTGAACGAGGTCTACTGTGGAGATGATATGTGTTTCCTGCCAATTGGTTTTGATTAGTGTTTTCAATATAATTCTATTTATACATTTTCCATTTTATATTATTCATTCATTAAACATGTTAAATGTGCTTAATTGTATATAATATGTATTTACGCAGCAGTATCATGAATATATTGTAACAATTCTTTTAAAAATGTACTGTATTTTTACAATGTTTATATGTCAATCTTGTAGTTAATTCATGTCCAATTCAGTTGTGAAACTGCGATTCATGAAATTAATGAAATATCATGAATCTCATCTAATCTAGCTCGTTCATGATTGTTTTGTCTAACCAGGAAGTGAAACATATGACTGTTTGTCTAACCAACAAGCGAAACCTATTTTAATGTCAGTGGCCCGTATTCACAAAGGAGGTTTTGTACAAACCATGGTTCAAACCGTGGTTTACATCTATGGAATGCAAATTGCAAACTGAGGGAGAGAGAATGTGTACAATCAACATTGGTAAGGAATTTACATTCTCTCTTCATCAGTTTACAATTGGCACTTCATAGATGTAAACCATGGTTTAGACCATGGTTTGTACAAACCTCCATTGTGAATACGGGCCATTTTGTTTGTTGGGGGTATAGTTCAGACATAAAATATAAATCAATTGAAACAATACCAAAATACGGGAGACAGGGAAAACCCCGGGTACATTCTTTTTAAATTTGTGTTTGTATTAAAACGAATACATCCGTTCAAATGACAAAAAGTATGTTATACCTTCTTGTTTACCCTATCATAATGATTCTTGTCTAAAATATGCACCTAGCATAATTATGTTTATTATAGGCTATTAAAGGGGACCACCTGGCAAAGAACAACACATAATTATATGTTTTGGTACCGTTTTGTGATCTCAAATAGATACCCAACATTTTGCAAAAGGTTGTGTAATTCATAAACAAAGCAATTAATTTCCACCACTTACGGAACCACTACTAATTCCTGGTTCCGTACGGGCAAAACATTTGCGAGTGCGCCGATGCTATTCACGCGTACGTTTGAAGACAATAGAATCCCGGGTGATTCGTTTGCTCTGGACAAAGTAGTCTCGTACCTGCAGACCCATGAACGCATGCTTTAGAATGGTGATGCGTTTTCCAATTATTTGTTTTTCTTTCTGAAAACATATTTTTGTGAACTTGTTGATGGAATGGAATACTAAAGATGTTTCCTTTCATTTATAAGAATATCATTTTAGGGTGGTGGTACCCTTTAAGGTTGTCCAAATCCACACAACTTACTCTCTAAAACGCATTGTTTTCAAGTTGTGCGTGTGATGTTTTGTTAAAATATTGTTTTATTAAATCATCAATAGATGTGGGGATCCCGGCATTTATTCCGATCGGATATATTTATTGATATTCCAGCTCTTTCTGAACCGATTTTGATCAACAAAGTTCATTCTGTCATTAAATTGCAAGAATCGTTTTTGTTTATACAAGGGTTTATGAGCAGCTAACTAATATCCCATTCATCCACGTATAATCTAATATTAGTCACAATTCAATTACGTACTTTATACAATTCATTTAATTTAACATGTCTATTCTACATATTTTTGAGCAAATCAGCAAATCGAACTTTATTGTGATTTTGTACATAAGGTTGATTTGCTTGATAAAACTGTTGTATTGATCTTGCCTCTTATTATCAGTGACTTGTTCCAACGAAACCCTTGAACAGTTTTTTTTAATTTTTGTCTTAATTATCCAGGTTAGCCTCTTCAGTGCTCCTTTGCTCTGTTCTCCCAGAGTGACCTGCATCTCATATTATTATTTATAGCTCGGCCATTTGATACACTTCCGCACTTTATTGTGCACTCTCTCCACTCCCTGGGTAGAATTCCAGCAGGTGCTACTTTATAGTGCACTCATGCTTTTTACACACCCCCATTCATGCCAAGTACCCATACTGCACCTGGGCGGGGAGCAGCAATGTGGATAAAGTGCCTAGTGCTGACACTAGTGCTGTACTGGAGGCATCGATTTGGGTTTGAACCCGGCTCCCGTGCTTCGCAGTCAAGCGTCTATCCGTTCGTGCCACAACATCTCCTGAACACATAATTACTTTCTCAATACACTGAACTATGTCGTAGCTGCATTTCTGACCCTTTGTGCGTACGTTTGTTTGTTATATAACTACAATTCTGTGAGATTGTATTAAAGCACTTCCTTGTGTAGTGGGCACGGTAGTTGTGTGCCCATTATTCAGGTTAAAAATGCAGTCATTAACTTTTGAAGAAATCACTGGACAAGTGTGAGTTGTCCAAGGATGGGATAACAGCGAAAATTTCAAATTTCAATAATTGGGTAGATTGCGACTTTATGAGGGTTTTACAGCAACATATATCATTAAATTAAGTATTATTTCCATGTTTGTGATTTAGCCTTAAATTGTTGAATTGTAGAAAGCAAATTGAATATCTCAAAAGTTTAGTGTACTTATCTTGAATAAGTGCAACTTTTGACATGTCTAATATCTAAATCTTCATTAACTTAAATCTTATATGTATGAAAAAGTGCACTATTATAATCTATTTCGTTAAACATTGCTAATTATATAAATAATTTTGTTTTTGTTTAAAGTGTACAAGATTCCACAGGTAAAGATATATAATTTTTAAGTTAACTTTGAAAAGGGGCAAACCTTGTATTTGTTAGGTGTGACAATTAATGCAATTTAACTAAAGTTGTAACCTCATTACCATAATCATTTGTTCTCCTAAGATATCTTAATTTGTTAATATAGTACACCCTTTGAGATGTTATTTGATTATATATATTTTGTGCATTATTAATCATGCTTTTTGTTGTTGCGCCGTATTTAATGAAGATTATGAATCATTTTCTATCGACAAAACTGTCCACAGTGCTTTGAAAAATGAATTTCCTTCTCTACATAAATATCGTAAAATATATGTGTTTATTTCAGTGGCCAGTAGTCCGATCAATTTCGAAATGTTGTATCAATATGTTGTCAATTCCTATGTATAATCTATGAATGCATGTCTATTAAAAACATATTAACATTATATCATTTTAAGGTCAATCCGTACACAATAAGAATAAAATCACCTAATGCACATTAAGAAAAGGGAAACTTTTGCACCATTTGTTACCACACTGGCAGCACATGTAGGTGCATATTTGCATCTTTATATCAATAGAAACGTTGCACCTTCAGGTTAAAGGTGTGGGATTTAAGTTCCAGATTCAACGTGTCCAATTGTCACTTGAAATCGCAAGAAAATCAATGTTTGTCCCCCAAATCTAACAAATAATGCACTTCGGCATTAAAGTGTGCTGTGGCGTTGCACACAACATATTTGCGCATATTTTTTTGAAACGTGAAATATAAAACAACAAAAAAAGATCTTAAATTTGTGGAAGATTTAACACGGACTTACTATTTTGGGGTAACTAATATTCTGCGTCTAAACAAAATAGTTCTTTACAAACTGTGTGTACAATTATTGGGAGAAGATGTTTTGGAAGGCATCAATTTGTAATATATCATTGATCAATTATTTTTTATAATATTTATCTTTAAATTATATCACCGGCACAAATGATATACAATATATCTTTGAGGTTATGATTGAATGACAGGCAGGAGGGTATTAAGGTAAGAGCTTTTGTGTGTTTTGTACTGTCTTCACAAAGTAATGTTGGCATGGTTCAAGCTGAATAATTGTCATAGAATAGTTAAAACTAAAAGCAAAAGTATAATTTTACTGTACTTTATGGAATTGATCTCATGGGTATACCACTACGAAAGAACAATGATAAAATTTCACAAGTTATATTATAGATTTCCTTTAATATGTATTACAAATACAAGGGGGTTTTCGCAAATGCTACGGAAGCGCTGAGTACGGGGGAAGCAGTCAGCTGTGATCGTACCCGTACTCTGGCTACCATCCCGATCTATTTGCAGTTTCGCAGTGAATAATACGGGAACTTTTCCTTGCTTCAGAAATTCAGAAATTGTGTACCGCCCACTCCACTGCACTTCCGTGGACTGCCCCGCTCGCGGGAGATATGATCGAGTGGCACGCGTGCTGATTGGCTGACCACGCCGCTCCGTATATACTCGCTCTACAACCAATGCTAATTCAGCCGACAACCGTCGTAGATTTCCGGTAAGCACTTTTTGGTACGAAGTAAGATAACGGAAGTGGCATTCATACAACACGCGCGCGACCGCGGGCTTACAACACGTCTGAAATGTGTACGTTTAATTTATGATTTCCTCAATTATTTATATTTCATCGTCATTGTAGTACATATAAGTGCACAGGATTGCATTATATTGAGTATAGATCTACGGGAAAATAAGTTTAATCCACATTTGCCTTTCCTGACAAACACGATACCAACCAATAGCGAAAAAGAAATATTTCTTTAAAATCCTGTACAAATGAATGCGTTTAAGACCCGTATGTTGCCTCGCTTCGTACCCTAAAGTGCTTATCTACATTTCCACAGTACGAGGGAATTTTCGGACTGAGTACGACCACCTGCTGAGATTACCGTACTAGATGTCCTCCGTAGCATTTGCAAAAAACCACTATACGAATACATCGAGGTATGATGCAACTGCTATAATTCCAATTAGATTTTGAGGATTTGGACAATGTGACTAATAGGCACCCTTATCTTTGTCACTAAAATTATTATTATTATATAAACCGTTACCAAACAAGCACGCTTTCTAATGATTATGTCAAATCACACACAGTGGCGTATGCGGCTGAGCCACTGTGCATTAAATATAACTGATTCACACACCATTACGACTTGTAAACACTGTACTTTACTTTCTAAAGTCGTGCAATAAATGTTTGGGAATGATGATGGAATGATTGAGGAATCGACAAAGGGCCCGTCTTTTATTACATTCACACACGAGTATGAGTCGAATAATGAGAGTTTAGAATTGTTGTGCATTGGAGGATGAACACGTGTGAACTATTAACGTCTCCATAGACTGCGTTTTCTACTAGACACTAAATTCACATATTAAAGGATGTAGTAACATTGTCCAAATCCTCAAAACTTACTTTGAACTATAATGGTTCAATTTCAATTTATTCTTGCTCCCAACAAAACATTACAAATTAATTATAGTAATTTACAAGAAATAGAGATATACATATTGGAAACAAGAGGAGTCCACTAAAAAGCAGTGCTTGTACAATTGTGGACCCCTCACATAATAGTTAGGAATATTGTATATTTAAATTAACGCATTCTAGACTACAAAAAATAACTATAGGTAGGAACAAATTATATTCTTATTAATAGAAAGACTCGAAATACTGACTACCCTTTTTGACAAAACAGTTAGTTAGCGTGTTTTCTTTTCCTAAACGGTTGATGAGTTTGTTACTTTTCAATAGAAATATCACATTATGCGGGGAAGCTGGCAGTTAAAGTGATCCATGTAAAGTGTCAGATATTGCACAAAATGACATTTGAGACTTCAATCCTATATCAATATCATTGTAAAATACAATTAGAAGATTTGTGAAAGTTTGAAATAAAACGTCCACTGTTTACCTAGTGGAAAAAACGAATATTGAGTTCATATTTTATCACCGAATACTGATGGCCTACCGTAGATTTGTTGCAGTAATAATCGTCCGCTGGACGAATTACGCACACGTGTATACAGACGGTACAGAATTTGCGCGCGCTCAACCTAACGACCCGTCGCGACGGGTCGTTAGGCCGCCGAAGGACGAAGGTTTCGGCTACTCCCCACGCCAGAGTTCGTTATCGCGTGGCGCGCCGCCGGCCGCGGCTGGGCGCGTATAAACTACGACAATTGTACGTTTATCCAAAAGCGTTAGCTTGAAATAATGATTTTCAATGATAATTATCTTCATACTGAAGGGACATTTTACAAAATCTAACCCTATTTAATTCTTCTCTTACCACAAGCTAAACAACACGGCAGAAGAGAACGATCTAGCTCCAAGTAATGTTCGTGGAGTTAGACACTTTACATGGATGTCTTCAACCTATTGCCTGTATGGGATCCTGGTGAGCCTTGTAAACTATTCTCTCTATGCGAATTGCAAACTCTAGTAGGGAACAGGTTAAGCGAATGCAGAAACGATAGAATACATAACAAGGAAATGGGAAACTTGTTCAGTGGAGACGGCATGGCCGCAGACTGAAAAGAGGCTAACGTAAAGAAAATTATATAAATAATTCAAACTTATAGAGAAATTGACCAGAACTATATAATATAAATATAAAAAAGCAAAGAACAACTAGAAGTGTTGAAGTGACCTTATACAAAATATACTGACGTCGATTTCCATTATCATAGTTACACATGGTTATTATAGTTACACAAATAATATATAAAGAGGAGTTTTTCTAGTTGTCTAATTAGTTAGGAGACCTCAGTGCATTTTTAAAAAGCACGCGAAGGCGTGATATGCCGAAGGTAGCATATAGAGTTACAGACCGTGTAAATATATAACAATGTAAAGACCTTTTAGTGGAATTGAAGAAGTAACTAATGGAACCGAGTGACCTCCTACACAAAATTGTACATATATTTGTTTAATTATACATAATGGCTCATAATAGTTTAAAACTGTCCACTGGGTGTTGTGTGAAAATGTCAAGTTAAATGGACGTTATATGGCCCATTAATGAGCAAAACTGTAAAGGATAATCACTAACTCATTGCACTCACTTTGTACACGGTTTTTGCAATCCAGTGGATAATTTAATATCTGAACACTTCAGTCGTAAATATCTTTTTAACGAAAGGGAAATTTGAAAAACCGAAACCTGTCCCGTGCTTTTACAAGAGGGTTTTCGCAAATGCTACGAAAGCGCTGAGTACGGGGAAGCAGTCAGCTGTGATCGTACCCGTACTCTGGCTACCGTCCCGATCTATTTGCAGTTTCGCAGTGAAGAATACGGGAACTTTTCCTTGCTTCAGAAATTCAGAAATTGTGTACCGCCCACTCCACTGCACTTCCGTGGACTGCCCAGCTCGCGTGAGATATGATCGAGTGACACGCGTGCTGATTGGCTGACCACGCCGCTCCGTACTCGCTCTACAACCAGTGCATTTTTAAATAGCACGCGAAGGCGTGATATGCCGAAGGTAGCATATATAGAGTTACAGACCGTGTAAATATATAACAATGTAAAGACCTTTTAGTGGAATTGAAGAAGTAACTAATGGAACCGAGTGACCTCCTACACAAAATTGTACATATTTTGTTTTTAATTATACATAATGGCTCAGAATAGTTTAAACTTTTACAGCGATATTACTTTTTTGAATTCGTTAGTTCAGTATGTTCTTTTTCTTTTATCAGATTGTTGCCACTAATGGCACTATTGTAACGCAGCATGCACAGAAACGTGTAATAAAAGTCATACAGAGTGGCAATGAAGACATTGTGTGCTGATTGGCTGACCACGCCGCTCCGTACTCGCTCTACAACCAATGCTAATTCAGCCGACAACCGTCGTAGATTTCCGGTAAGCACTTTTTGGTACGAAGTAAGATAACGGAAGTGGCATTCATACAAAACTGACCTAAACTATGTAATATAAATATAAAAAGCAAAGAAAATGGGATTCCTCTGGAATCTAGTTATTATTATAATAACAACTAGAAGTGTTGAAGTGAGCTTATAAAATATACTGACGTCGATTTCCATTATCATAGTTACCCATGGTTATTAAAGTTACACAAATAATATATAAAGAGGAGTTTTCCTAGTTGTCTAAATAGTTAGGAGACCTCAGTGCATTTTTAAATAGCACGCGAAGGCGTGATATGCCGAAGGTAGCATATAGAGTTACAGACCGTGTAAATATATGACAATGTAAAGACCTTTTAGTGGAATTGAAGAAGTAACTAATGGAACCGAGTGACCTCCTACACAACATTGTACATTAGTTTGTTTAATTATACATAGTGGCTCAGAATAGTTTAAAACTGTCCACTGGGTGTTGTGTGAAAATGTCAAATTAAATGGACGTTATATGGCCGATTAATGAGCAAAACTGTAAGGGATATTCACTAATTCATTGCACTCACTTTGTACACGGTTTTTGCAATCTAGTGGATAATTTAATATCTGAACACTTCAGTCGTAAATATCTTTTTAACGAAAGGGAAATTGGAAAAACCGAAACCTGTCCCGTGCTTTTACAAGAGGGTTTTCGCAAATGCTACGGAAGCGCTGAGTACGGGAGAAGCAGTCAGCTGTGATCGTACCCGTACTCTGGCTACCGTCCCGATCTATTTGCAGTTTCGCAGTGAAGAATACGGGAACTTTTCCTTGCTTCAGAAATTCAGAAATTGTGTACCGCCCACTCCACTGCACTTCCGTGGACTGCCCCGCTCGCGGGAGATATGATCGAGTGATACGCGTGCTGATTGGCTGACCACGCCGCTCCGTACTCGCTCTACAACCAGTGCATTTTTAAATAGCACGCGAAGGCGTGATATGCCGAAGGTTAGGTAGCATATAGAGTTACAGACCGTGTACATATATAACAATGTAAAGACCTTTTAGTGGAATTGAAGAAGTAACTAATGGAACCGCGTGACCTCCTACACAACATTGTACATTAGTTTGTTTAATTATACATAATGGCTCAGAATAGTTTACACTTTTACAGCGATATTACTATTTTGTATTCGTTAGGCTCAGTATGTTCTTTTTCTTTTATCAGATTGTTGCCACTAATAGCACTATTGTAACGCAGCATGCACAGAAACGTGTAATAAAAGTTATACAGAGTGGCAATGACAACATTGTGTGCTGATTGGCTGACCACGCCGCTCCGTACTCGCTCTACAACCAATGCTAATTCAGCCGACAACCGTCGTAGATTTCCGGTAAGCACTTTTTGGTACGAAGTAAGATAACGGAAGTGGCATTCATACAAAACTGACCTAAATTATGTAATATAAATATAAAAAGCAAAGAAAATGGGATTCCTCCGGAATCTTGTTATTATTATAATAACAACTAGAAGTGTTGAAGTGACCTCATAAAATATACTGACGTCGATTTCCATTATCATAGATACACATGGTTATTAAAGTTACACAAATAATATATAAAGAGGAGTTTTCCTAGTTGTCTAATTAGTTAGGAGACCTCAGTGCATTTTTAAAAAGCACGCGAAGGCGTGATATGCCGAAGGTAGCATATAGAGTTACAGACCGTGTAAATATATAACAATGTAAAGACCTTTTAGTGGAATTGAAGAAGTAACTAATGGAACCGAGTGACCTCCTACACAAAATTGTACATATATTTGTTTAATTATACATAATGGCTCAGGATAGTTTACACTTTTACAGCGATATTATTTTTTTGAATTCGTTAGGCTCAGTATGTTCTTTTTCTTTTATCAGATTGTTGCCACTAATGGCAATATTGTAACGCAGCATGCACAGAAACGTGTAATGAAAGTGGCAATGACAAAATTGCTTGTAGAAAGTATATAATTAAGGAACGCGTGATGTTAATGGGAGTGTCCGCCTTTTGCAAGCCAAATTTCAAAAGTTGCGAGGTTATTCAAATTCAAATTTTCAAATTCGTTTTGTTTCATTTTTCTCAGAACGTAATATAACAAAATATTGATTTACAATTTAGTACAAATATAACGAAACATTGATTTACAATTCAATACATAATATAGCAAAATATTAATTTACAATTCAGAACATACTATAATGGAACAAAATGAGCTTATATAGCTACATAATATATTATACAATAACGTAATCCATTTTAAGCAAAACAAATAAACAATCCTTTTTTTCTTTTGTTATCATGGACTGATTGAGGGATCCACTGAAAAGCATTGCTTGTAAATTGTGGATCCCTCAACAACAAAAATCAAGCACAACTGGCAATTACAATAATACATTAAAGGACAATGAAATCCAGACAAATTGTTGTATGCAATATAAGTCACTAAATATAATGAATAGTCTCTGAAAATATGAGCACAATCGGTCAAGAAATAAGAAAACTATGGCTCTTTGAAAAGAGCCATGTATTTCTTTGAGTGACTCAAATTGGCAACGCACTCTGGCAAAGTTGTGGACAACTCCCCATACATTTTGTACACACAATTTCAGTTTTGTTCAATTTTCTCAAAATTTATGTTTACCCTTCGTTCGAGTTCAACATATGTTTTGTAGAATGCTTTTATACATAACATACCGTAGAACACCATCGTCAAGCACCCCCAATCACCTATATGCATCTTGCTTTTAAAGAGCGCCCGCTCTCTGTCCAAACGGGAAACGTTAATCAAGAATGCAAATAATGGTGAGGAATATTCATGAGGATAATAATGGAGGTGAATCTCATGGAAACGTCTTTAAAAGCAAGATGCGTAGAGGTGCTTGGGGGGTGCTTGACGATGGTGTTCTACGGTATCATGAGTTGGGGGAATGGAAAAATGTGACTATGAAGAAACTGTAAAAATTAGAACATTTGTGTACAAAACATATGGGGAGTTGTCCACACACTTATCAGAGTGCGTTGCCAATTTGAGTTCCCCATAGGAATAAATGGACATCTTCTAAGAGCCGTAGTGTTCTTGTTTCTAACCCGATTATGCTCTAACTTTCAGAGATTATCCTTCTTAATCTCTTCAAGACTATGAAAGCAACATTTTGCTTGGGTTTCATTGCCCTTTAATAAAAACAAGCAAAAATGACATACACAAATGAGGCGCAAGCTCATTAAAAAAAGTAGTTATATACAAATTATATTATGGAAGCCTACGAAGAATCATAACAATGAAAAGACAAGACAACACACAATACTATATATACAAGACACATAAACACGTATAACACATGCTGTAACATAAACCCCTCAAAAAGAGTTTGATCGATTATATCTATTTTCTTATGAAATCATAATGGTTATATTTGGTATCACTTGAAAGAGTGTGTATACCTCTTTAAAATGATACCAAATTCGTAAGCATCACGAGCACGAGATATGCGCAGTATATTTGAGAATGGGGGAAAGTCAGAAGTGAAATGTCACAAAATGCGCCAACAAACTTCAGTTGGAATGTCTGACACCCATATCACGGTCTTTCTCAAGTTCAAATTTTTTCGACGATGAATATCTTGACAATGAAGAGATACTGTTGAATAAGGTACCAGGTTTCCAATGACACCTCACTTGAATGATTATGAAAGCCGGGTAGGTACAATTAAGGTGAATATTGGGGAGGATCGACAGCAAAATGTAAACAAAATGCATTTGATTGTGTGAAATTGAAGGCGTTGCATCCAAAAACGAATTTTTGTGGGGACTTAGTACTTAAATTTACATAATCATTATGAAATTTAACATTATGTTGAAGCGTGTTAATTTGTCAATAAAATAATGCCCCATTCATAGTGGTTATGTGATTGAGGTGTGTGTAGTACCTGTAAATGTATGGGGCTGAAAATGATACGGTGCAAGGTCGACTTTCTACCGTTTGATATGTGGTAACAAGGGCATTCCTACACGGTCAAAGAGGGCGCTAATATTCCAGTTCTGGCCAGTTTGCGTAGGTTTAGAGAAATTTGATGCATGTTCAAAACATCAAGTTTGTGAGTTTCCTGTATTGCACACTCACATTCAGCATAATCATTGCAAATGAGATATCATATTAAAGATAAATTAACGAGCTTTCTGATAGTGCAAAACGTAATGATGATAGAGTTATGATTAATACAACAATATCTTACCGAAATCTTGAAACAAGAAGCCACGGTCTTAAATTCATAGCATTAATAAACCCCCATATCCGGTTTTACTGCACACACCCCAATAGCATAATTATTACAGTTGAGAAATGATATTAAGGAAAAATAAACACGCTTTCACATGATGTTAAATTTACTGATGATTATGCATTTTAAAACCCCAAAACATCTCCTCCAATAGTCGTTTTTCGATGCAACGCCTTCAATTTCACAAAATGAAATGCATTTTGCAACATTTCACTTTCGGCCCTCCCCCATATTCAGCTGTACCATACTTAACCTGTTAATACAATTGTTACGGACATAGTCGTATTGAAAAGATAGACACATGGGCTTTAAAATGATAAAAAATTAGTTTAGTTTAATTCATTTGAACACGCTACAATCTTCGATACAACTTGAACATTAAAAAATACGACACAAGAGTCAAATTCCCCAACTGAATACTTTCGGCCCATTTTGCGACATTTGACTTCTGACTGTCCTCCATTCTGAAACGCACTACGTTTTCCCTGATTTGAAATAAATGACAATCAATGTACCATTTTAAAGGGAAATCATCATGCATTGCAATGACACTAAAAGGAAAAAATACAATTTGACAATAAGAATGATATAATCGATCAAAGTTGAGTTTCCGAACTTTTTTTGAGGGGTTTAGAATACATAATTAGGAATAAGAGTGAAGAAAAGCAAAGAAGACAAATAAGGACAAATAGGACCGAGACTATGTTTAATAGGCCAACTGTTATGCTGCTGGATGACTGAACTTGGCTACAAGGTAAATAAAAAAAAATTTAAAAAGAGCAACGTTAGTATCATGTACACTGAATCTTCTTGTACATTCATATGGTTCTCTCATACCTTGTTGTATTTGCACTACCAACGGAAGCATGGAACAGCTTTTTGTTTCCAAGTCTCTCTTCCGTTATAAAGATATGTATGACTGAAATGTTCAGATGTATGATTATCTAATAGACAATTACGACTGTGTACGAAATGAATATCACTTTGCATCTTCATTATTTGAACATATTAATGACATCGATCATTTACCATCGAATATTTCTTATCGAACATATCTTATCAACGATTTGTCATTCATTGTATACGTCAGCTCAGTTAATAGATTCCATTAAAAATCATCCTTTAAATGAATATACAATAAACGATTTCTCACTCCTGCAACGGAACCTACGGTCCCGGCTTTCTACGGGCTACCAAAGGTGCACAAACCGGAACCCATCCCCGTGCGGCCGATAGTAATTATTGACTCTGTTACTTATAATCTCGCTAAATTCACATCCCGCATTCTCGGTCCTCTCGTTGGGAATACGCAACACCATGTTACCAACACAACAGACTTTGTGGATAGGATTAGCCAATTGAGATTAGACCAAGATGAAACGATGGAAGTGTGCTCCCACCACTTGATGCGATTAAAGCCGTTATAAATCACTTAGATAAGGACACAAAACTACATGAAAGG
Source organism: Echinarachnius parma (assembly GCA_037951105.1). Lineage (NCBI taxonomy): Eukaryota > Metazoa > Echinodermata > Echinoidea > Clypeasteroida > Echinarachniidae > Echinarachnius > Echinarachnius parma. Next base: position 20,446 of record JBAMJV010014550.1, read on the forward strand.
ACTTCCCTGAACATCGATCAGATCATTAATATTGTGACTGTTTGCTTGAACACTACCTATTTCTCATTCAAAGGACAGCATTACATTCAAAAGCATGGATGCGCGATGGGTTCCCCCATCTCTCCTATCGTAGCAAACTTGTATATGCAGGACTTTGAAGTGGCAGCATTATCATCGTACACATCAACAGCACCGCGAATTTGCCTCAGATACGTAGATGACACCTTCGTGATCATAACTAAGGAAGTCGGAACAACATGACTTCTCTACACACATCAAATCTCAGGACGCAAACATCAAATTCACACAAGAAGAACGGAAAGAGCAGAAACTCGCCTTCATGGATGTGGAGGTACGAATCACATCGGAGGGTGAGCTGAAGACGAGTGTGTATCGTAAACCTACGCATACCAATCAATATCTGCACTTCCGTTCACACCACTCACTTGTGCACAAACTTTCGGTAATCAGGACCCTCTTCCACCGAGCGGACGCAGTAGTCAAAGACCCGATAGGAGTAACGAAGGAAAAACATGACATCAAGCATGCCCTTGCACGTTGTGGTTACTATGAGTGGTCATTTGACAAAGCGAAACACCCCAAGCGCAATAAAGGCAGAACACAAGAAAACGTCAACTTGGACCAGAATCAAACCAGAAGGGTTTCAGTCACCATCCCCTATATACATGATCTTTCGGACAAAATCAAGCGGTTGTTCAGCAAACACAGCATCTCTACAGCCTTCAAGCCGCAAAACACCTTAAGGCAAAGATTGGTACACGTCAAGGACCGCGTTCCAAAGGAAAAGAAAAGAAACGTAGTCTACGGTATTCGATGCAAGCAAGAGGACTGCAACGAATTCTACGTGGGGGAGACACAACAATCATTGAAAGCGCGCATGAACCAACACCGAAGACCCAGTGCTGCGGTGTGCATACCAGACTCTGCGGTCTACACCCACATCACAGACAACAACCACTCTTTCGATACGAAAGAAGTTACAATTTTGGACAGGGAGAAAAAGTGGTTTGAGCCAGGAGTAAAAGAATCTATCTGGGAAAGAGTGGAACAACCTAGACTGAACAAGAACAAGGGGGGCCTTCGTTTCAACCTTTCGCACGCATGGGACAGGGCCGTCCGTGAAATCCCAAAACGTCTTTCACGCATTCCGAATGCGGTGGTGCGTGACGATTCCTGCACAAACTTATGAAAGACCACTCTATACACCTTGGAGAGTAGCCAGAAGAAGCCGGGAGTTCACCGGCGAAACGTCGCTTAAAGGGCCGGTCATACTTACGGTAGTGGACGTAGTTGAAAGTAGTCGTGGCTAACGTTGTTGATCGTAGTTGAACGAAGTTGAAGGTAGTTGAACGTACTAGCATCCGTATCGTACCGTAGTTGCCCGTGATGCTAACTTGGTATTAACTCGGGGGAGCCGTGATCTTCGATTTAATTTTTGAACATAGCATCCGTAGTAATAACGTACTAAACCGAAGTTTAAAGGGATAGTTGAGTTCTGGTAAGGAGAGTACAGTTTTGGTGAAACTGAATTTTAGTAACCAAAACCTGCATCATTACATTACAAACTAATAGTTATTACTAGAAAGGAACACAAATTAACAAATGACGTAGTAAAGATCTTTTTTTTTTTTTTCAATGATATTTATTGTATTCATTGCTCAAAACAAAATAACAATAACAAACAATACGAGAAATCAGTACATAATATAATCAGTATACGTATTTTCATATCTTAACATAATCATGTAAAATATAATTTTAAATTTACATCTAAATGATACAAACAAATTTGTATTGTTGTACATCAAATAAAGCAGAGCATGAACATAAAAAAGGGGGGAAAAGAGGGGAAAACTCTTTTCCCCTCAAAGAACACCCTATACAAGTGCTTACATACACACACACGCGTGCACACACCCACACACCCATCCACAGGAAACATGCCTACATCTGGAGAGAATCTCGACAATTATGTCCGCCTTATTCGTTTTATTGCTTCTGTTTGCCTTCCTTATTCTAAATTGTCCCACTTTCTAAAATGATACGTTAGTGGACCACGGTCCCCAGCTAATTTCTTCTCCTCCTTTCTATTTTCTAATAATCTTTTCTTAATCTCCAAAGCAGTTGGTGGTTTATTTCTATTTTTACTATCTATAAATATCATGTATTTTACCAAAATTATTATATGATTTAATAACTGTTCCTTCCCTATATTTAACTCAACTATTCCTACATGAATATCTTTCCAATTTATATTTCTAATCTCTACTAAATTAAATAAATTTCCACACGCTTCCCAAATTGGTTTTACTTTCTCACAAAGAAAAAAAAAAAAATCATGTTATCATTAAAAAAGAGCCGTTAAAACGTAAGAGGGCGCTCTCTAAACACTCATCGGTTTCAACCATTTTGAATAAAATATTGTGCATGTGATGCTTTGTTGAAATAGTGATTAGATAGAGAAATAACCAACAACTATTTAAATACCTATTTTGTAACTTTTTGAAAAGAGGAAGCATTTTAAAAAAATTTTAACGGCTGGTTCAAAATTCTCTAATAAACCCGGGGCCCCAGGTTTATTACAAATTGTTATATTTATGGATATTTCAGCCGTCTCTGAACCGATTTTGATCAAACAAAGATGATTTTATTATTTAAATATGCTCTTTCAAATTTTACACTCAGTTTTTCATTGCCTCACAAAAAAATAAGTAGTCTAGCGCCCTCTCTACCAAAACTCAACTATCCCTTTAACGTAGTCTAACAAAGTATACCGTAGTCTAACGTACTTCGTTACGTACTTAAATGTACAGGCGCGGATCTAAGGGGGGGGGGGGGGGTTTAGGGGGTTAACCCCCCCCCCCCCCCCCCTTTGGCTGCCAAGTGAAAATGTGATGTGCATAGAAAAACGCCATCAAGGGTTTAACCCCCCCCACCCCCTTGAACTGCCAAGTGAAAATGTGATGTGCATAGAAAAACGCCATCATGTGTCCAGACCCACACAGTATCCGCATCGTCATTGGGTCAAACCCCCCTTAGCAAAATAGCCCAAAAAAATCGCCTCGCCGCTACGCGGCTCGTGGACGATGATCCGCATCGTCATTGGGTCACCCCCCCCCTCCCTTAGCAAAAAGCTAGATCCGCCCCTGATGTACTCTAGCGTACTCTAACGTACTTTACCGTGTACAAAACCAGCATCAACAGTCTTGATCCAGACATGTTTGAGCAAAAAAATAAGACAAATTTCACAGAACTACTCTGTTTGAAAAACGAGCGCACAATGGCCGTACCAGACCGCGGGCTGGCTGCATACTTCCCTGTGGAGTTAATACATATACCGTATTGAAATTTGTTTTTACTCCGTACCTGTCTGTGAGCGAGCTGCACCCGCATTACCGGAGTCTAGTTCAGTGTAGCGTAGTTTATGGTACTTGAACGTACTTATCTGTACTCTTCTGTGGCTCATCTCCGTACCGTTACGTATTTGATCGTAGTTTAACCAAGTTTAACGTACTTACACCACGTCTGACCCACATTTAATTACCCTACGTCCACTACCGTAAGCAGTGGCGTAGACAGGATCTTACACCTGGGGGGGGGGGGGGGGGGGGGGATGATTTGCCGTTCACTGGACCAAGACCAATTTTTTGAGACCAAGACAATTGCTTGAAAGTCCTCTCAGTGGGGGGGGGGGGGGATGGGGGGGGGGGGGGGGGGTAGATGTTAAGATGGACGTGACAAGGCGGGCTGAAAACAGTTTTTGATTTTTTTTCTTCTTCTTTTTTTGTTGTGGGGGGGGGGGGCAAAACCTATGGGGGCTCAGGATTGTGTGTGTGTATATAGGGGCTCATGCTCAACCACACTCACAGGGGGAGGGTTTGGGAGGGGGTGTCCCCCTCCCACGCTAGAGAGATTTTTGCATTTTTGGACTTGAAATTGTGCATTCTGGTGCTTACCTAGATAGGAAATTCGGGCTTAACATTGACTGTATCTGGGAAAGCGTGTTATGATTTGATCGACCAGAAATTTTAAATATATTTTCACGATAAAACAAATAATTTACACACTAATAAATATGCACCTCAACACAGGGAGCGAAGTGACTGAGCGGGGGAGGGTGTGGGAGAGGGGTGTCCCCTTCCCACGCTAGGGAGATTTTGCATTTTTGGACTTGAAATTGTGCATTCTGGTGCTTACCTAGATAGGAAATTCGGGCTTAACATTGACTGTATCTGGGAAAGCGTGTCATGATTTGATCGACCAGAAATTTTAAATACATTTCCACGAAGAAAACAAATAATTGACACATATGCACCCCAACACAAATATTTTATTTATATTTAGCATCATACACAGTTCCAACATAACCATATGCCACATTATGTATGATCCAACAACTTAGCCTATTGCCAAGAATGAGTCCCGAGGGGCGAAAGCTACCGAGGGCTGGGGCAGGGCCAAATAGGGAGGGTTTGGGAGGGGGTAACCCCCTCCCACGGAGAAGATTTTGCATTTATATATATACTTGAAATGGTGCAATTTGGTGCGCGTCACACAAGGAGCCAGAGCAATGTCAGCCTACACTGGAACTACGTGGCCCGGTAAACAGAAAAAAATACTCACCCCTGACCATACATAAGTTACACAACACACTGAGATAATCTGTTCGCGCGCGAAGCGCGCAGCAAAAATTGAAAGTTGATGTATAAATTAACTTTTTAACGTTAGAATTAACAATTCTTAACTCATACAACTTATGTTTTCTTTCCCACTCGTATACAGCTACACAAAAAAAATATCCTTCCCTAAACCCGGGGGGGGGGGGGGGTGATTGTACATGTCATCCCCCCCACCCTGTGAGGTCGGGGGATGCATCCCCCTCACCCCCCCCCCCCCCCCCCCGTTGTCTACGCCCCTGACCGTAAGTATGACCGGCCCTTTATACTATATACTAGTAAGTGTCAAGCTTATTTGATTTATAATCATTACATTACCTGAATATATAATATAGGTTTTCCCATCCATTTTAACACTTTTGTAATTTAATTGTATTAATTTATACATCTAATTCGTCCCGAGTAACCACCAGAGCGGAAATCCCACCTTCAATTTCGTCAATTATCAATCTAATTAGTCATTTGTCAATCAAACACTTCGCATTCAAAACCGTAAATTGTCATTGGAATTCGTCTCCGCCGCTGAGCGAATGGTGAATGTTAAGATCAAATTGGTCTTTGTTCAATCAATATCGTGGTTTTTCATTCAAATTCGTCACATGGTATAACCCTATATGACTGCCTGTCTGTGTCATGACTATGTAGATGGTAGGTTGCTAGGTGGGTATGTGTGAGTGTGTTTGTCTGTGTGCGTATTGTGTGTATTGTTTTTATATTATTTGATATTGTTTTATATATAGGTTTTCCCATCCATTTTCAAACAAACTTCATTCAATTTCATTAATTGTAAACTTCAATTTCGTCTCGCAAAGTCCGGAACGTGCAATTGCTATTAATATTCGATTTAGTCATTCATCGTTTAATTTAGTCAATGACCAATCATCTTTTCAAATTTGTCATGATGTGGGGCGACATAAAGTTGCTCCGTTGACATAATTTTCGCCAACATAAAATAGAGTAAGCTTTTCATTAACAAGTTTCCGTCATAAAATAGTATGTGATGTTTATGGAACATTTGTCGGAAAGGATTTTGCGGCTATAGCATATTCTGTCAGCGGAGCATTTCTCGCGCGGTGACTTTATCACAGTATCCCTCAGGACTTGTCGGTGGAGCAGTTTGTTGCAGGAGATTCTGCCGCGGAGCAAATATCACGAAGTTGTTTCGCAATATTCGAAGAAAATGTTTTGTATTCAATGTAATCGCGGCAGGAAAATGGAATCGAATGTATTCTATCGGATGCGCATGCGCAGTTTTGTTGGAAAATAAGACATGCGCAATGCGTGCTCTGAAATTAAAGACAAATGCAATATGATTGTAATTCAAATCAACAGACTAATTTCGCGCGTGTACGCATCGATTTACTTCACATTTGTCATGTGACTGCAACGTTCAACTGCATGAACATTGAGAGTATACATTATACAGGGTTTTTGCTGAAATGAATCATGATGATGATATATATATCGACTAGAAGAAACCGACGTTCACAATTTCTAGCTAACAATCGCTGCGTGTCTTTCCAACATACATGGTCAACTTACATTGAGTCCAATGGCTGTTGTTTCTTACGGACAGGGATGAAATTCTGATGAACTCTTTATTGGACAAAGTCTGAAGTTTATTGATCGTTTGCTTCTCACCGATTCGAAGGCGTCGAATGCAGGTAATCATCCGATTTTTCCTTGTTATACAATTGTTTATCCTATTAAATGGAGCAATATTCGATTAAAATATTCTAGTATTTCTGACTGCCAATATATCGGAACAATTTGATAGCATAATGCGTTGATATGAGTTGATATGTGTTACAGTTTTTATCATATCAAATCGGGTAGTATTCAAACTATTAATTGTGACTGCCAATATTTCGGGAAAATATTATAGCATGGCGAAGGGTTGAAATAGCAGGTCTTCACAATTTGTATACTATTAATACTTAATTGTCGCTCATTAATTTGGTTGTGTTACAGATTGTATCAAATCTAATCGAGTAATATCCAACTGATATTGTAATTGTAACTGCTATGATTTTGGAAACATTTTAAACAGCATAACAAGTTATAATTGTTTTCAGTTTTCATTATAGAGAATACATATTCAAGGAAACAAGTCGAAATTTACACTATACTGTGAAGCACAAATTCGATAACAAATGTATATATTTATGAAGACAATGATCATGATAATACATGTACTTCATTCATATCGAGTTTATAATCCATACAAAATAATATTTTACTTATACATTCAAGGGGTAGTACAGTTTTTGGTCAAACAGAATTATAGTAATAAAAACTTGCAATTTATCATGAAAAACTAACAGTTATAGTTCAATGATGCTCGACTGGTAGTACAACAAAAAAACACGGTAAGTTACTGTAACAGTTAACACAATACGGTAATCTCCAGATGGCTCAAGTTTCAACCATTTATTTATCAACAAATGTGAGTGCGATGTTCGTTTAAAATAATTATCCAAAGAGAGATCATCAAAACAATTTTTAAACCATTTGGTAGATTTTTAAAAATGTTAAGCATTTTTAAAATATTTGTTTTAAATTATTGAGTAACAGTTGGTCCCCCACATGTATTCCAATCTGATATACTTATCGATATTTCAGCTGTATCTGAACCGATTTTGATCAAATAAAGTTGATTCTGTAATAAAAATTGTGTGCTCTTTCAAATTTTAATCGGAACCAAGTAAGTATTATGAAAGATAATATCAGATTAAAACATCATCAACTTCATAGAAAATACATTCGCCGTTAAACCCTAGCCTACGGATACTTGATGGGGTATGTAACAAGTCTCTTAGGATATCGTAAAGATCGTAAATACAGAAAACCACTTCCTTGGAGAATTTTAGACATCATATGTTGAGAAAATGTTATTTATTACTTCAAACATAGGAAAACTGACCGGAAATTACGTAATATAAAGTTAAAAATACAAAGAAAATACGGTTTCCCCGGGATTCGAACCCTAGACTCGGGATTGCTAGGACCGTTGCTCTACCAACTGAGCTAGAATAAGCCATTGTTCTGAATTTTCGTTATTTAATTAAAGTTCGATGGACATATTATTTTGTTACTATATTTTGGGAAGTACCCCGTTCCGTGTTTTGGGGCCACACATTGTATATGGCACGCCGACTGTATACTCGCCAAAAAAGTAATCGCTCGTCAAAAATATACACATACAAGATTTAATATTTAACCCTTTATAGAAACACACAGCTTGAGAGTTCTAAATTGCTGAAGTCTACAAGTATATGGAGGCTCAATCCCATAAACCCTATATAGGAGCACCTGGACACATCCCATTCAAGGCTCCTCGCTAATGCATTGCCATGGCGTGCTATATACATACCCATAACATATCCACTATTTTTATACATTTAAACCCCATCTTGAGAGAGTGCTAAAATGCAAACATCCAAAAGCTTCTGGGGGCTCCACCACCCCCTGGACCCCGGCAAGGGCAATAAGGGGTCCCCATATGTACCCCAAATGGACACAACTTTTTTGCAAAGGTTGTAAATTAACTTACATTGATTAAAATTGATATTTGTATCACTTATAAAGAAACATCAACAAGCTTTCGGGCTGATGTGCCCCCTAGGCCACTGTTATAAGGCCCTTTGAACACCTATACTCTTTCAATTTGTTTTCCTCGCTATGCCTTTTAAAAATACACTACGAATAGATTCACTATTGTATACAAATGTATCACACATTACATGTCTAAAAACTAAAAGCTTCCGGGGGCTCCGCCCCCTGGAACCCCATTAAGGCCCCCAATGTGGGTAACCCTACTCAACCTATTAAGTGCTTCGAGCCATCAAGACGCTTTCAATGTGCGCAGAATGAAACTTGATTTCTAATGAAATAGATGACTTTGTATTTTAAATATTATATACATCTTGAAAGTTATAAATGACTAAAACCCAAAAGCATCTCGGCTCCCCCCCCTCTTTTTTTTTGTAAAAATGTTATGCGTAGATCACTGTGGCAGCAGCTCGCATATGACGTCATGATTGTTGGCAATTGCCAGTGATTACGAACGTGATTCACATTATTCTCAACACAGTTCAAACCGTCATTGATATTTTGTATTACCCCCATGACCCATATTAGATAAGCCTCTGAGAGAACGAAGTTGCGATAAACATAACATCGAAGGCACCATTTTATCAAAGCTCGCAGTTAATGAACGAGGCGCGGTGCTATAAACAAACCAGTCGGCGTCATCGTTATGAGCGAAGGCTCACGGTCTTTTTATCACCGCATTATGATAGGCATCGACAAATTATGTG
>JBAMJV010014551.1:0-17404 GCA_037951105.1 Echinarachnius parma
ACTAAATTAATCGGTACGTTATACAAGGTGCCTCCCCCACCCCCGCCCCCCCCCCCCCCCCCAAAAAAAATATATATAAAAAACGGAACGGGCCACTTCCCAAAATATAGTAACAAAATGCTTATGTCCATCGGAGAGGGTGTCTCCTCCAATAAAAAACGATACCACGGAAAGTCATTTCGTGTAGTTTTTGTTTATGAAAACTGTGAGCCTGTTTTTTTTTATTTAGGGGGAGGGGGCACCCTTACCATGCCAATACAGCTGCCGTCTTAAACAGATTCATATGTGTAGTAATTCATATTTTGTTCTGTCTATAATACAGAAATTAAATGTCTGAATGTGGAAGCTCCGTTTTATTTTGATTACATTAAGAAATTGGTTAAACTGTTTGCATGCTGCCAATGGCCAACACTCAATTGTAATATAGCGCATGCGCGTGGATTTGTGACTGAATTCGTGAAGGGCGATCCTGTGACATAGAGCTGTATATAACGGACACAATAGAAGCATCGTACATAACACACAGTTTTGATCTCGTCTCGTATGGGAGTTGCATTTTTAGTGGTGCAACTTAGTTTGGAGGCCAACAGAGGCCACATGTAGCAAATATAACCCACCTGTGTGGGATACATATACAGAGTGTCTCAAAAAGGTTGCAACACTTACGATCGTTAAATTCTTCGACACCATCAACCAAATGTCATATTTTTAATGTTAGATAGAACATTCTTTTTCCAAAAAAAATGATACCATGAACATGGATTTGGGGTAAGGCGTTTGGATGCTAGGGCCATTTTTCTGAGGCAATGTCGTTTCCAAAATTTGCTTCTTTTTCGTCTCCATTGATCCGCTGAGCACTGAGGCATTCTCTCCTCACGGCCTGCCATACAATTCGCTGGACAAAAGAATCGCATGGCTGCCCTCCCTTTTATAAGGAAGACAATGAGCCGTACGTACGGGGTAATCGAATATGCGGTTCTTTTGTCCAGCGAATTGTATGACAGGCCGTGAGGAGAGAATGCCTCAGTGCTCAGCGGATCACTGGAGACGAAAAAGTAGCAAATTTTGGAAACGACATTGCCTCAGAAAATTGACCCTAGCATCCAAACGCCTTACCCCAAATCCATGTTCATGGTATCATTTTGTTGGAAAAAGAATGTTCTATCTAACATTAAAATTATGACATTTGGTCGATGGTGTCGAAGAATTTAACGATCGTAAGTGTTGCAACCTTTTTGAGACACTCTGTATAGATAAATATAGATTACTCTCTATCTATTCATGTCTATTCTAATAGATATTCCCACATATTGAACAAATTTCCAAAAATTATTACTTGACCGTAAGTTCTCTTTTATAACCAAATTGCTCTATTGGGCCATTCTTTGAAAAGTGAAACTTTTTCGGAAAAATTGAAGTTTTATTTTTCTGTAGTTTTGTTCCATTTTTGGAATGATCCATGTGTAAAGTTTCATGAAATACATGATTTGAAGTTTAAAATGAAACTTTTTTACTCATTTTCATAAATTTACATATTTCAATATTTTCTAATAATCATAATTCAGAAAATAATCAAGATATCAAAAGGATAATAAGCAAGCTCATTCTTCTCACTTTCCTGTACAGGTTGATACCAACTTTGTAAAAATTCAACCTTTCATTCTTTTCTAAACCCGATATTATAAAATTCCCATTTTTCCATTCATATTGTACATGTCACACACGTGACCACCCCAAAATGTCACACACGTAACCAGACGTTGCCACATAATTAAGTACTATAAAAAACAACGGTTTGATATAATTCTCATTCATTGCTATTATTGTACTTATTGTACAAATGTATAGTACTTCTCTGGTAATAAGATGAACATTATAGCTATTCATATTTTAAAGAATTTTCCAAATGAAATTTAGTTATGAAAAAAGCGCTCCGTGCGAAGTCACACACGTGACCCATGCCATTTGACCTCTGACATTGAGTTACGTAATCCTTATAAAATCTTTTGTGTTAAGTTTGAAAGACTACAACATATTCAAGTCACATATGAAGTACAAATCATTATAGTCTCATACTGAAATATAAGCATCCCATTTCAAAATTTGTCATGTTTTGGGTCACACACGTGACCAAGAATGGCCCTATTGGTCAATTAAAATTATGCATTTTTGGTAAATATTAATTCTGCTTTACAAAATTGACATACGAACCGTTCATCCGTCTTATCGACTGCTGTCGCTTTCTTCCAAGGCAAATGTTTGACACCATCGGCGTGGTCTTTTTCTGCGGCACTCTGTAGTTTCCCACTGGCTGATTCACTTATGGGATGCTTTACCACGTCAACTTGACCGCTAGCATCACTTGTGTCACGACGGTTGATCCGAGCGCCCTCCCCACCAAGAAACTCCACGACAGCAGGGTGACCGTATAACAATGCCATATCCAGGGCTGATTTCGCATAATTATTCTTCTTCAGTGCATCTGCCCTTTGACTAATCAGATATTTCACTACTTCCAGATGACCATATCCTGCTGCTAGATGCAAGGGCGTAGCCCCATGTTCATCCCCATCGTTTACGTCAGCAGCTTGACTAACCAGATATTTTACGACATCGCGATGACCACTAATTGATGCTAAATGCAGGGGAGTACGCCCGTTATTAGTTCTCCTGCCCACACTTCCTCCTCGACTCATCAGATATTTGACTACTTCAAGATGACCATATCCTGCTGCTAGATGCAAGGGCGTAGCCCCATCGTTGTCCCCATCGTCTACGTCAGCTGATTGACTTATCAGATATTTGACTACATCGAGATGACCTGTCAATGCTGCTAGATGCAAGGGAGTTCTCGCATGTTTATCCATATCGTGTACGTCAGCCGATTGACTAACCAGATATTTCACTACATCGAGATGACCATTCAGTAATGCTAAATGCAGGACCGTGAACCCATGATCATTTCTCCTGTCCACACTTACTCCTTTACTCATCAAAAATTTGACTACATCGAGATGACCACATCCTGCTGCTAGATGGAAGGGAGTGTGCCCAAATTCCCCCCTACCGTTAACGTCAGCCGATTGACCAATCAAATATTTCACTACATCGAGATGACCACTCATTGATGCTAAATGCAGGAGAGTAAACCCGTCATTAGATCTCCTGCCCACACTTCCCCCTCGACTCATAAGAAATTTGACTACTTCAAGATGACCTTTCCATGCTGCTAGATGCAAGGGCGTAGCCTTAAGTTCATCCCCAACGTTTACGTCAGCAGCTTGACTAACCAGATATTTCACTACATCGAGATGACCATTCATTGATGCTAAATGCAGGAGAGTACGCCCGTCATTAGTTCTCTTGCCCACCCTTCCTCCTCGACTCATCAGAAATATGACTACATCGAGCTGACCTTTCCATGCTGCTAGATGCAAGGGAGTAGCCCCGTCGTTATCCCCATCGTTTACGTCAGCCGATTGACTTATCAGATATTTCACGACATCGAGATGACCATTCATTGATGCTAAATGCCCGACCGTGAACCCTTTATCATTTCTTTTGTCCACACTTCCTCCTTTACTCACCAGAAATTTGACTACATCGAGATGACCCTTTTCTGCTGCTAGATGTAAGGAACTGTTCACAAAGTTCACATTAGCTCCTTGACTAATCAGATATCTTATTGTTTCCAGATGGCCATTCCTTGATGCATAATGCAATGCCGTCATCCCACATTTAGATCCCATATCCACACTGCACCCTAGACTTCTCAGATATTTCACTACAACCAGCTGACCATTTTGTGAGGCTACATGCAGGGCTGTATTCCCGTTTCGATTTACAAGGTTAACATCAGCCCCGTGACTGATCAGGAACTTCACTGTCTCAAGATGACCATTCTGTGCCGCTGCATAGAGGGGTGTTATTCCAGTATTGCTTTTCTTATTTACATTAGCGTCATGATTTATTAGATATTCCACAGTTTCGACATGCCCATGTAGTGACGCAAGATGCAGTGGTGTGAGCCCTTTCTTACACCCCATATTAACATGGGCCCTTTCTTGTATAAGATATTTTACTATGTCGAGCTGACCTGCCGCCGATGCCTCATGTAAAGGTGTTATTCCGTCATCAGCACCCTTGTTGATATCAGCCTTTACATTTATTAGATATTCAACCATTTCAAAATTACCTAAATGTGATGCAATATGCAGATATGTTCTTCCAGTATTGTTTGTATCGTTTACATATGCCCCATGACTTATCAGATATGCCACTGTATCGCGATGACTATTGCGCGATGCTACGTTTACGTTTAGCCATCTGTCATCTCGTTCTTTGCTCACATCAGTCCCTAATTGACTGACGAGATATTTCACTGTTTCGAGATGACCATGCTCAGATGCTTTATACAAGGCTGTTAGTCCATCACTATCCTTCTTGTTTGCGTCAGCTCCTTGAGCTACGAGATACTTTACCGTATCTAAATGGCCATGTTGTGATGCTACATGAAGAGCTGCTGCCTTGTCGCCAGCCACTTCACTTATCAGATATTCCACTACGTCAAGATGTCCTTCCTGCGATGCTCGATGAAGTGCTGTTGATCCATCAATATCCGCCTTGTTCACATGAGCCCCTTGACTTACTAGATACTGTACCATGGCGAGATGACCATTCTGTGATGCTGCATGTAGGGCTGTCCACCCACTTTTCCCTCTCTTATTAACATCGGCTCCTTTATTTCTCAGGGATTTAGCTGTATTGAGATGACCATTGTGGGATGCTGCAATAAGTGGCGTTGTACCTTCATTATCTTCATTGTCCACTTCAGCACCATGACTTATGAGATATGTCACAATATCAACATGACCATAGAGCGATGCTACATGCAAGGCTGTTGCCCCATCACGATCTCGTTTCTTGACCTCAGTCCCTTGATCTATCAAATATTTAACAGTATCGAGAAGACCACTCTCTGATGCATCATGCAGGGATGTCGTCAAATCATCTTCTTCCTTGCTTTCTCTACATGCTCTAGCCGACTGATTTGTCAAATATGTCAATGTATTTAGCTTGCCGGTTTTTGATGCCTTAATCGACGATCCTTCATTCGGATAGGATATCAACTGACATTTCACGACCCCCATGATTATATTTTCTTGGTAAATTATAATCCCAGATTGTCTTAATTTGTTTCAAGATGAAAAGGAACCTACTACGCTTTGTTTCTCATTTTCAATCTGTGTTTAGCCAACTTGCGCCCCATTTCGAATTGTTGCTTCAATTTTAGAATATAATGTCCATCTCACGTCAGCTCCTTTGTGTCCTATTCTTGATGACTTTCGCCTCTAGAGTTTTCTGACTTGTCTATAAAATACATTGCAAATATAGCAACACTGCAACAACACCATGACAATGATAGATAGTGTGAAATCTACAGAAAACTCTTTTACGTCTTGGGTATCTGACCTCACGTTAACAAGAGCGCTGGTAATTTATAATTAAAAAAAAATTAAAAAAAGCATCGACGTTGGATTGGTTGTAATGTAGTCGAAGTAAGAGGCCCTTTGATATTCTCCTGTCCAATTTTCTCCAACTTTGATGGTTTGAAGAGTGTGCTTCTATTTTTAAATGTATCTACCTACACAGGTTGATGATCTCACTTCATGACACCCGATTTGTTATCCTTTGCTGCAATGATGCAGTTATGCAGGCATTCGTCTTGTAGTAAGAACATAGTTACCGGGGTTTTGTGATTACTGTGTTGTCCACTTTCCGCTTCTACTAAAGGCACTCGCCGTTTGTCGCTGAAATGTCCAATTGTACACATGGAATCAGTCAGTCACCAAGCATACGTAACAACAAAGTGGTGACAAAATCCCACATTGTACTGGAAGTTATGTCGTTTAATCGATTTAGCTTATTCAGCTCCATAAATTGTTGAAATCGATCGTATCAATGAATCTATCGCGTAACTCTTGTAGCAGTATATAATCCACAAGTTCACGACAGTGCATTGTCAACATATATACGTGCTTAGTGTAAGAATGCGGCATACCAGTTCATAATTGTGTTTACCAACCTCATACGTTCTATGTGGGAGTTAGTTTTATCACCCCGCGATACGGGATCTGTCCCACATAAAAGAGTTGCAACTACAATCATTGATCCGAATAGCTAAGTGTGATTTATTGACAGCACGAACCTGGCTAATCGGCCCTAAAACAAATGTGCTCACTATACATTCTGTCACAGCGGTGTTGGAAGACACCGATACTAAAGATGAGAAAAGACTTCACCAAGTGCATGACACACACAGTCATCAAGGATCATCGAGAATAAGCTGCGTTAAATTACTCAGTATTTACAAACCTAATGCAAAAATGTGAGTCCCCTCTAAACAGCTCTTCACAATTTCATAACCAATAATTGTTTTAAAGGTGCACCTGTAAAGTGTCTAACTCCACGAAAATTAGCTTCCACTTTTCTCTTCTACCGTGTTGCTTTCCTTATGGTAAGAGAAGAATGAAATAGGGCTATATTTTTTTTCAAATGCCTCTTTAGTATGAAGATATCTATCATTCAGCTCAAGAGCGTTTATAAACGGTCATTAACGTCATAATAATTAGTTGTAAATGTTGACGCAAAATTCCGCCTTTAACCAGGAAAGCAGTGTTCTTTTTTTACTGAAACTTTCACATATCATTCAGACATCTAACTATAATTTTGGTATAAGATTGAAGTCTCAAATGTCATTTTTGGAAATCCTTTGCGTGCTATGTTTATTTCAGTACGTCACAACTTGGTACTTTCGCGTCACACGTGACAGCAACATACCGCCCAAATTCACTTTGAAACATGTATAGGCCAATGTCGTTAACATTTTAGTATAAAAGAGTATTAACCACTGACGTTTGGGTGAATATGGAGAGGGAGTACGTCTGCTTATGGTAGCTAACCCACTGAAGAACTGTTTCGTACTTTCCACATTAATCAAGCGGCGGGACGGTTACGTAACCATAACATTATATAGTTTTGTAGTATTTGTGTACGGTAAGTTAGCTGATTCTTGTTCTTAGTGACGTTCTTGCGGGCTGGAGAATGCCATGCCCGTTCTTGACGACGTCTTGACAGTAATTCCTGGATGTTTTATGTTCCTCACTAATCGCAAAGTCTACTCAAGAGTCAGCGAGAAGCTGATACATTCTAAAACAATGTCAATATAAAAGAAGTGACAAAAAGTCGCTCCCGAATTCATAACTACACTAAAAGGGCGTGTCAGTACATGACGTTTGTCATACCCCTTTTTCATTAACGTGTGACAGGACCCTTCACAAAAACATTGAAAGCTTTGGTATATCGGATTCGTGGGAGGGATTATATTCTTTTCATCGTGTGTGGCAAACCGATCGATAAGTAGTACATGTATTCCATTCATAGGTAAATGAAACCTGATCGTTAACTGTCTATTGTGTACGCGTGCAAATAAAATAAATGGAAATATTAAAAGCAACACGGTTTGTTTAACTGAAGGAGACACAAATAACATCGCGTATTTGGAGGCAACACAATCTACCCTCTTGTAAAAGCCGCTATGCAGTTCCATGGCCCGGGTCCATGATGACATGCCAATGCATGTTGACGTTACCGCTCATGCTGCATTTAGGAGTACTTTATCAATTCACCCGGTTATTCATTGCGATATTTTGGTCCAAATACTGACAAGTTGGTTCAAATCTATACTTAAAACCAATATTACAGCCTTTCTATTCATACCATCCTTGCTTTAGGATGATACCTTCAATCATAATTGGTACTTAAATATTTTACTCAATGAGTTATTACCTTTCTAATGAATCAGTTAAATCACTTGTGACATTTCCAAAACAATTTTGATTTATTTTCTTGATCAGAGTAACTTTTAACAGTTTCCACTGGGCTCACATTGCCCCTTCATCTTTAATTGGTTATGGCAATAATAAGTTCCGTTTTTTATGCCTCCTCAACGAATTAAGTAGCCGGATGCATTATGTTGTCTGGTTGTCCGCCCGTCCCTCAATCCGTCCAAATTGCGTCCCGGATCATCCCGGACATTGTATTGCTGGTGACCTGTTATACTATGACTGAATTTCAAAAGGCCCATTGTCCTGATCCTTTAATCAGAACGCAAGGGATTGACTGGGTAATGAAAGGAAACCATTAGAATATCTCCGGGGATCATAGCTACAAAGTGTTACCGGTAGCTGCAAAGTGTTACCGGTAGTCTTTGTCTTTTTAGGCCAGGCTCAAGTTGAGCCACTGATGAGAATTCGGGCCAATATGTTGTATATGTATTTTTAAAAATAAGTAATTCGTTTTTCATTTTGCTAATAAGCCCCACCTTTAAAAAAAAACTCTCCAGAGAGAAAATCTTATTGTGACCTCATCTGTCAATCACAACTCAGTTACTTATAAGATGAACAATGCGCCTTCGCCAAAGCTGAGCGCCTGCTCACAATAGTTTCACATGTTTGAATACACTACCAAATAACACACTTTCAATTTCAATAGCAGTTGCTATGTCAGAAAAGCCCAACCATCATTAGGACAAAAAATGCACTGAACAGTTAGTGTGTGGAAGCATGTATGCGGGGCATACTATTGTGGGCAAGTGTGTGAGTTGGTATAGTGTATTCAAAGATGTGATACTATTGTCATGATTGTGAGAAGTCGCTCATCCTGGGCGAAAGTGAAATGTTCATCTATGTACAGTTGTTTGGAAACAAAGGGACCTATCAATTATGGGTGGAATTCAATTACTATAAACATACGCACTAGCGAAGTTTAATTATGTATATTTTCTCATTTCAGTCATTTATTTGATTTGATTTTGAGGGATGAAAACAAAATTAAACGAAAAATATTATATCACTATAATTATGAATTTTTGGGGGCTTAGATTGACTAGCTATGACACATTTGTCAAACCTGAACGGGTTATCATGGTTATGGGTGGCTTTAACGCCTATACTTACCTAAAAAGAACAGTCTGCTTGGAAAATATATATATTTTTTTTTTTTTTCTAAGAAATTTGGTGGACGCTTTGTACTTTTGTGTGATTATGATTGGAGAAATAATGTATGAAATTGAAGGGTATGACGCCATTTAAAAAAGATATTTTGAAAGTATGGCAAAGCTTGACAAATGTAGGCATTATGAAGAAAATAAGATGACTCCTATTATATTTAATAATAGACATAATAAAATGTTCTTTCAGAAATGTATAAGTAGAGTATTCGATATGATTGATGGAAATAAATGAAAACCTATTCCGCAATTTGGGGGTCAGGGTATACAAAGTAAAGGTTTACTTAGGATTTATGATATATTTATGATAATGTCAAAGGAGTGGAAGGATTAGAAATTTATGGAAATTGATAGACGTCAAAGTTTTTGAGATAAAATCAAGACAAGTATATGATCATTTTATTATACAGTTTCAACAAGATTATAGACTACAAATACGGGATGGACTAGCCTTTTAGCAAAGCATCGCGTCTAAATGCGCTGCAGGAACGACTGAACGCGTGGTGGAGACTATACGGCGAGCGGCAAAGCCGCGAGCCAGCACGATTCTCTGTGATAGTCGCGCTCTCCAGTCGTTTCCTGCATAGTGCATTCAACTCAGCTCAGACGAGAGGCCTTGTCAAAATGCTAGGGATGGACAGGCTCAAAATAATTTTACTTATGAAGAATTGAAAGCTATATTTTTACGGGTTAAAAGTTCAATTTTATGTGATAAAGAAAGAGAAAATCAGTAGAAGTCCTTGCATGTTGCAATTTATACAAAAGAAAACCTTTATAATTTTGGTTTTATATCAGATGATTTATTTGCTTTTATATCAGATAACACCACGTCATCCGCCTTCTCCGCCAACACCACCGGGAAAGCGTCCGCAGGTAGCACATCGTCCGCGATCACCGCAGGCAGCACATCGTCTGCGATCACCGCAGGCAGCACATCGTTCGCGATCACCGTAGGCAGCACATTGTCCGCGATCACCGCAGGCAGCATATCGTCCGCAATCTCCGCAGGCAGCACTTAGTCCGCGATCACCGCAGGCACATCGTCCGCAATCACCGCAGGCAGCACTTAGTCCGCGATCACCGCAAGCACATCGTCCGCAATCACCGCAGGCAGCCCATCATCCGCGCTCATCACCACCACAACACTGGCGCTCGCCATTACCTCATCGACCACGTACTCCGCCATCATCACATCGACCGCGATCACCGCACGACATCGTTCGTGCTCGCCTTCGCCGAGACGTAGTCCGCGCTCGCCGCCGATGGATCATCGCTTCTATTCGCCCCCACGGTACCTCTCCCCTTCAAGAGAACACTTCTCGGCTGAGGATGACGACACATATGTGTCATCGTTGATGGACCGATACCGGTGTGCCTTCCAGCACGAAAATAACTGTTTACATTATTTCAGGCAGAACTCATAAATTTCAAACATAACTCAATATATTTCTATGATTCATTTTCTTTATTTTTGCAATATGTTCATTTAAAAGAAAATATTTTAAAATGTGACTTAATAAATTATTGCCATATATATTTGTTTTATCTCTTTATAAATGCTAGTTATCATGTTTTGAAGCAATTTCTATTTTGTATCTTAGCCAATAAATTATTTTGACACTTTTTTTAATTCACAAAAGTAACCCTTGTGTAATGTGGTCGAGCGGCTGAAGTAGTGGAAATGAACTAGAAAAAAAAATTATTCCAAACAGTCAAACGTCAAACGAACATCCAGAACATAAGGTATTAAACAGGGAGAACAGAAAACACAGTTGAACGAAATCAAGTCTGGTAGTGTCTATGATTGTATTTAGCCCAAACTGGTAAACAGGAAAACTCATAACAATAGATAATAATTAACATATAATATGCAAATGAACTAAGGGAGAAACTACTACAACCAATTACAAAATATACCTAACTAAAATTGAACAACCTTATTCTAAAAAAGAACCAATAAGAGAAGAGATGGGGTGACATGATGTGATCATGTGATGACGATGAGGAAAGATGATCAAACACAATAGAACAGGAGTGTGTGTCCACCTTGTAGAGAAAAGTAATGACAGATAAAGAGAGAGGGGGATAGAGAGACTATATAGCCATCGTTACATCGTTACAAAGAGTAGTACAAATTATTCTGAGTTTTGGGGAAGATGGAAAGGAGTTAGCGATGATCATGATGAAAAGAGGCAAGTTGAGTTTACACATACACACATCGGAACAAGTACATTAAATATTATGTTGCTTTGATTGTTTTGAACGGAAATGTATGCGAGCAGATGGAAATGAGTGTGACGTGAGGATATGTGTGAGTGTGTGAATGTTTCAAGTTGTATCGAAGATTGTAGCGTGTTCAAATGATTTAAACCTATCAACTTTGGTATCATTGTAAAGCCCGATTGTATAGTTTAATACGATCATGTTCGTAACGATTTGAGTAGTATGTTAAGTATGGTACAGGAGTCGAAAGTGAAATGTTGGAAAATGCATTTCATTTTGTGAAATTGAAGGTGTTGCATCGAAAATCAACTATTGGAGGAGATGACGGGGCATCATTGTATTAAACAATTATCACAATTCCACATGATGTTGAAATTCATAATTGATTATGTAAAGTAAAATACTAAGATTTCTCCACAAAAAGTCGTTTTTAAATGCAACGCCTTCAATTTCACACACACAAATGCATGCATTTTTGTAACATTTCGCTGTCGAAGTGAGGTGTCATTGGAAAGATAATCGAACAGGCTTTCTTATGACACCATATTCAACAGTATCTCATTGTCAAGATATTTATAGACGAAACAATCTGAACTTGAGAAAGAGCGTGATATGAGAGTCAGACCTTCCGACTGAAGCTTGTTGGCGCATTTTGCGACATTTTACTTCTGACCTTCCCCCATTCTCAAATATACTGTGCATAACCCGTACTCATGATGCTTACAAATTCGGTATCATTTAAAAAAGGAATACCCACCCATTCAGGTGATACCAAATATAACCAACATGATTTAATAAGAAAAGAGTTAATATAATCGATCAAACTTGAGTTTCCAAACTTTTTTGAGGGGTTTATAACAATCACTTATATACTTACTTATATTGTTCATTTTATAATAGAAATATTGGTTTAATGTGATTATATACATGCATGACAACAATTTTATTGTCCATTTGATTAAACAACTATTACTTTATAATAGTTGCCGAAGCAACTGTTCATGTACATGTATCATGAGGAGGAATAAAACGTTTGTGTGTGTGTGTGTGTGTGTGTGTGTGTGTGTGTGTGTGTGCGTGTGTGTGTATATGTATGTGTGTGAGTGCCTTTATATGTCAGAGATACTGAGCCTCAATATATAAAATTGATTAACTTATCCTTAAAATATCATTTAAACATTTCTTTTTGTGTCCCACTGTCCCGGATCATTTTTCATTAGTTTTGCCTAATACATGTTTTAACTTTATTTTATATCACTTTCTTTGAAAACGAATTATGTGCATGGAATTGCAATTGTGTAGTAAGCAAAAACTGACTTATGTCGATAAGAAACATGCATTTCTGTTATACGGCATATTCATCATTACAAATTAATAATTCAATGAACTTGAAGCTACCCATGAACAATGTAGTTTAGAGGAGCGCGTGTATTTAATGACTGTTTTGATGATGATGGTGATGGTTATGATTGTCATTGTGATGATGATGATTATGATGGTAATGATGGTGGTTGTGGTGGTGGTGATGTTGGTGATGTTAGTGATAATGATGGTGGTGATGGTGATGGTGATGATGATGATAGTGATGATGGTGCTGCTGCTGATAATGATGATTATTATTATCACGATTATCTCGACTATAATAAGTATGATATTATATTGATGACCCAATCATTGGGTAGCAAATCATGAACGCGCTCTCAAAAAATTTGCATGACATTCGGTGCGTATTTTCAAAAACTTGCTGATAAAGGTGTGGCCTATCTCTGTGGTTAAAACGCTATACGCTTATTCAGTTGGGGTTCTAGTATTTATATTAAAAGTATGTCAAAAGTATGTCAGACTTTGAATTTATTTAAGAGGAGATTCAAACAATATTTGCTCTCTAAGTACACCTAGCCAGGCATTTGTGTGTGTGTGTGTGTGTGTGTGTGTGTGTGTGTGTGTGTGTGTGTGTGTGTGTGTGTGTGTGTTTGTGTGCAATGTAGGGTAGTTTTGTAATTATGATGTATCTGTATCTGTGTATTTTTTATTTTATTTTTTTTTTGTATACTTTGGAATCGCTTTCATAAGGCCTTGCCTTTCTTTTGATTCCAAACACTTTACTTTGTAAATTATATTTTCATTGTATGTTTGCTTTTTAAAGTGTTAAATAAAATTTGAATTGAATTTTAATATTGTATTTCTGTGCACAAATATTACTATCACGCCCTCTGCGGTGAGATGGATTTTAGCCTGTCTAGTGAAGAAAAAAAAAATCGACATTATTGAAGAAAAAAACTCTGCATGCCATATCCTATTTAACATGAACAAAAGGACGCCAACAGTATGAACGATAGGAGCGCTGTTTTGCTCACTTTTGTGCGATATAATAGATACGCGACTCGAATAGTTTTCGTCAAGATTTTATACAGTAAAATCTTATTTAGTGATAAACATATTGGTTGAATGGGTGTCTGGAATAAGAGCAAGCATATTTTCTGTGCGATGAAAATGTGACTTATATTTCGTGTAACATTAATGTAATCTATAGAAGATGTTCTTATTGATCACGTTTAATAAAAACATGTTTTATTATCACGATTGTATTAACGTTAACCCCTTGAAGTAATAGTAGAGTTAAATTTTGGTCAAACTGAATTTAGTTACCAAAACCTGCACCATTACAGTACAAACTATAATAGTTATAACGCCACCATGCTCGAAAGGTATAATTACAAACGACTGAGTAAAAACCCTGTATACTCATTCAAAAAAAGCCGTTACAACTCATAAGGGCACTTTCTAAAAACTCATTGGTTTCAACCATTGTTCACACACAATTGTGCATGTGATGTTATGTTTAAATATCATCAGCAACTTCTTATTTAAAGAAGTGTATAAGCATTTTATGTATTTGTGTTTAAGTCAAGATATCACCTAGCCAAACGAAATATAAATAAAATATTTTAAACTCAAATTCCACAACTATGAGAGCATTCAAAGGGAAGTATTATCATTTGACATGTTTTGTTCAATGAACTTTCAAATGGAATTAAAACCAACTAATTAAAAGGGGCATTTCGGGAAATACCAATACTCAATTGTACCTTAAAGAGACTTAGTAACATTGTCCAAATCCTCAAAATAAAATGTTAATTCTAGCGGTTCCCTCATACCTTGTTGTATTCGTATTAACAATAAAATCATGGGACCGGTTTCGGTTTTTTCAAATTTCCCTTTCGTTACAAAGATATGTACGATCGAAGTATTCAGATAAGAAAAACTCCCCCGGAGTTTTGAAACCGTGTACAAAGTGAGTGCAGTGAGTTAGTGAATATCACTTTGAATTTTCGCTCATTACTTGGCCATGCAATGTCCATTTGACTTGGAATTTTCACACAATACCTTGTAGACATATGAGATAACAACAATATACATTGAATCAACCCTTCATCACGTTTTTGCACATGTCAACAAAGTTACTAGAACCCTTTATATGCCTACGGGAACATAATGGGCTATTTACAAAGTCTACAGGGATTCACATTTTGTCAACCATGCAGCGCTAGCATTTGGTGTTCCTCATGCAGTGCTGTTGTCTTTATACAAGTCTATAGATTTTGTTTTCTTCGTAAAGCGATGCGTATCATCACGTCTATTGTCACATATTATGGACTTCCGGTTCCGGAATTATTTTTACGTTCCATGTAGATGATGTACCAGTCTGTGTAAAATACCTGTTTTTATTGATGGGTTTTTTGTTGTTGACATTTCTGGCATGATTACGCAATGCGTCACCTCTGAGCAAACATTCCAATTTACATCAAGGACCAGGCGCAGGCGAGGACTTTTGACTGACGCGCCCCTATGCAAAACAAAATCAACCACTTTGAGGTAAACAAGACATCTACAACGTACAAACGATCCTGCAGAACTCTAATAAACGAACAAAAAACAAATACACGTACAAATGCAAATATCGTATGTTTGGCCTTCAATCATGACACCTAATCAGTAGCAGCATATACATGTACATGTATGTACATGTACTTCGATATCACAGACTCTGCCTTTAGGGAGACTAAAAGAAGACAAGAGGTGAATCCATTGAATGGAAGTATATCACGTATAATTGAAGCTCCTCGTTATATTAGTACCGTGCCCACTGCACCGTGACATCGGACAAAAGTCTAACAAAAAGGGACAATAAAAGCTTAGTGAGCTGACTAGCCAGGATAAATAGTCTGCTTCACCATCATACAAAATAGGACAGATCACGCTATCTACACATGTACATGACTACATGTGAATATAGTGCAGAAGCGGCGACATATTATATTGTCACTGTCATTATCCCGTCGTTTGATTCCGTGAACTATCAATATAATGTGGATTTCTCACACAAACGGAGTTATATAATGTTGGACATATAATAAATGGATATATAACATCACGATACATAAA
Source organism: Echinarachnius parma (assembly GCA_037951105.1). NCBI lineage: Eukaryota > Metazoa > Echinodermata > Echinoidea > Clypeasteroida > Echinarachniidae > Echinarachnius > Echinarachnius parma. The sequence goes on from JBAMJV010014551.1 coordinate 15,740, forward strand.
GTAAAACACTACAGGCAGTTTTATAATGAAGGGCACGGAGAATAAGGTAAGTTGTATATCCACCGATCAGTTTGTATTTTTTCTTATCACTAAATTACAATAATGCTATTTAAAATAGTATATATTATTATATATTGTATTGTACATGTTTGTTTATTTTGTTGATAGTCAGGTACAAAACTCATAGTCATAATCGTGCTGAATAAATATGCATAATATGGAACTATACAGATATGAATATGCACTTCATAAATATAAAGACTGGTGATAGATACGAAGGAAATTGATGCAAGATAAGTCGTACATGTATGATAATCATATTTTATGCATGTACTATATTCTTGCTCGTATATTTTGTAGTATTGAAAATATGTTCAACACGCATGTAAGACTTTCATTGTAGGAAATCAAACAAGAAAAAAATACATGAAACACTATACAGTACAGAGATAGAAAACAATTTATAGTTGAAATCCTATGAATTTTCATTTTAATGACCACGTTTTTAATCATTTATACACTGGTTTACGTGAATTTTTCTTTTTCTTTCTATTTGTGTTTAAAAAGTAAAAATATTAATTGCAATAATTAGGAGTTATTGTATAAATGTTCATTTTTTATAATATTAAATTAATTATACATTCATTATATATAAAAAGTGATATCATTATCTGTCTCAGTCTACGGTATTTAATTGGATGTAATGTATTGAATGTTTTTTTGTGCTTTGCATGCAGTCTATTTATTTCTTGGATTTTAAGTTATATTGATTTTGTTAGAAATAGTATCAATGTAAATCTTTATTCTATTCAGGGCAAACGATTTTATTGTTAAAACCACGCCAATCGTGTTCTAACGTCTGGTACGTGTTGTCTATCTTGTTAATATTATCATATCGCATTTTTAATAATCATGATCTTTTCGTTAGTATTTCATTCCTAATATCGTGATACTATTCAGGTATTTATGATTTATTTATTAATTAATTATTGTATAAATATATCTACGTTTCTTTATATCGTGAGTTCATTAATGTTATTTCCATGTTTGTAAATAGTGTATGCAAATGACGCTGCAATTCAGCTTTTAACTGTGAATGTGACATTTTTTGTTGAATAAATACCATTATTATTATGATGAAAAATCGAATTAAAATAAAAATATTTGTATTTACTATACATCCCTTTCAAAACTACAAAAATGGACAGAATGACAGAATATTAATGTAAAAAGGAGCAGAACGTGCTAGTCCGATCGTTTTTCGGCTATCATAGCAGTATCATACAATGTATTACATTGTTCAATAAAAATGGATTTATGTTATTGTATTAATGTACATAATGACATATGCTAATATTGATATTTTATGATACATTTCACGAGAAAACAAATTATCCCACCACAAATGAAACAAATGCTGCCTTTATAGTAGATATTGATTATGAACAGCGATTAAATGCGATTTGCATTTGTGATAAAGTATGTTATGACCAACCATTGTATTTGCATAAAGCGTCGGAACTAAATAAAACATACCCGCGATATTTGATTAGTAACAACATCAACATTGTAAATTACCAATGCACTTGCAGTTAGAATAGTTAAAACCGAGGTTGTTTAAACAGACGTTATTTGTTTTAAACGTTTTATATAACGGAGTGGTGC
>JBAMJV010014552.1:0-15055 GCA_037951105.1 Echinarachnius parma
TGAAAACCTGTCGCCTCTCTTGTTTGCTATTTATTTGAACGATTTTCGACAATCTTTTAGAAACTCGTACAAGGGCTTAGAATTTTTGAATACTATTATTAAAAATAGGTTGCATTTTGATGATGTTGAAATGTATAAAGATTCATTCACGTTATTAGATACTATAGCAGAAACTCCTGAAGAGCTGCAAAAAGCTCTAAACGCAGTGAAAGTTTATTGTGATACTTGGCACCTAACTGTTAATGCCAGCAAAACGAAAATGTTTTTTCACATGGGAAAGTTAGAAGATTTCCAGAATTTGTTTATGATGGTGGTTGTTTATGACTTTGTTTATTTAGGAGTGACGTTTAATTATAATGGTAAATTTAAAAAGGCAATTGCTAAACAGGTCACACAAGCTAGAAAGGCAATGTATAGTATGTTAGTTAAGGCAAAGAGGTTGCATTTATCCGTTGATACACAATGTCATTTATTTGATCCTTTAGTTTTGCCAGTTCTATTATATGGTGCTGAGGTTTGGGGCTATGAGTGTATAGATCAACTTGAAGTCTTCCCAAGAAAATTTTTAAGAACAATACTGTTTGTAAATAAGTGCACACCTGACTGCATGGTATATGGTGAAACTGGATGTGGTAAAATATTGGATAAAATTAGGTGTAGAATGATTGGCTATAGGGTTAGGCTAGTTAAGGGGAAGCAATCAAAGTATTCATTGATTCTTTTAAAATGTCTTTTGCAGTCCCAAGGTGAAGCACAAAGTGTAATTAATATTAAGTCACAATGGGTTGAGTTTCTTTCTTGCAGACAGTTTTGATTTGGCAGGACTCTGGAACGTTTGGCGTGCCCAAGGAGAAGGATATAGTGCTTCCTGAATTATGAATACTATTAAAATTAGGCTTTCTGACATTTCTATTCAGGAATGGAGCGCAGCTACCTGGTCAAATCTGTACAATCTGTCAAATTTGTACAAATTATAGGATGTTTAAGAGTAAGTTAGCATATGAAAAGTACCTGCAGATACTATGTCAGAAAGAAGCAATAGCTTTAAGCAAGTTTAGATGTAGATCACATAGATTACCAGTTAAAAAAGGCAGATTTGATGCAAATGTAGTACATGATTTGCAGTGCCCACTCTGTACATCAATATACATTGGTGATGAATTTCATTATATTTTTGTATGTTCGTTCTTTCAAAATGAGAGAAAAATGTATATACAAATAACTTGTGTGGTAGCCTAAGAGTAGTAAGACCAAATGCATTGCACATGGATAATATTTGTAATACAGTTCATCCTAGACAGTTAAAGAAATTAGCCAAATTCGTTACAATAATTATGTCACATTTTTCTAAAGAGCCAAGAGTAGTTGGTAACACTGTAAATGATATTCCACAAGTGAGCAATGTTATTAGGCACACTCGTAGCGGTAGGAGGGTGAATTGCCCAGTTCGCCTCGATCTGTAAATATGTTTATTTGTTCATATTATCACATGTTTATCATTGTTCATATCATGTTTTTTTTCATTGTTCATATCATGTTTTTTTTTCATTGTTCATATTATCACATGTTTATCACTGTTATACTATATGTTATATTTATACTATGTAAATATGTTTGTACTCTCATACCCCGAGAGGGGTTTTTGAGAACAAAAACAAATTAGGATTTAATCATTTTTAGCACCTAAGGATTGTGAAGACCTGCAAACTCATCACCAAACATGTAATAAGGACATCAGCATTTTTATTCCAAAGATATGATAAAAGAACAGGACAAAATAACAGAAATATGGGCAAACAGCTAATAAATCATATCTAATAAATCATACCATTCACAATAATGTCGAAAGTACAAGTATCTGTATTCCCAGCACCATCAGTTGATGTGTAGGTTACTGAAGTTGTTCCAAGAGGGAAACTCTCTCCCGAGTTATGTGTTGAAGTCAGTGTCTGGGAGCCAGAGTTGTCAGTTGCAGTGGGTGCTGTCCAAGTCACAGTAGCTGTAGCAATCCCAGCATCAGTGTTTACAGTCTGGTTGGCTGGACATCCACTAATGACTGGATTTTCCATGTCTGAAATGAATAGTAAATTACAACATTTTAGTTTTGTTTCTTATTTCCAAGACATATAAATATATGTGTATGTAATTTTACTATTGCAGAGTATTTAATACTAAAGAATACTTCAAATCACTGACAACTATTAGAAGATTAGTGAACATTCAAATTACTTCATTACTGAATATTTAAACGCATACAAATTTACCTTCCACAACAACATCAAAGGTACATATATCTATATTCCCGGCACCATCAGTTGATGTGTAGGTGACTGAAGTTGTTCCAATAGTAAAACTATCTCCTGGGTTATCTGTTGAATTCAGTGTCTGGGAGCCAGAGTTGTCAGTTGCAGTGGGTGCTGTCCAAGTCACAGTAGCTGCAGCAATCCCAGCATCAGTGTTTACAGTCTGATTGGATGGACATCCACTAATGACTGGATTTTCCATGTCTGAAATTAACAACAAATAATAATTGATTTACTTAGAATTATTGATTTTATTTTTTATTTATTTTTTTCGTCACAATAATTGATAATTTGTTTACATCTAAAACATGAATGTATACATATAATTTGATATATATTCAACTCTCTTATTGAACACTCTGAACCGCCCTTCACACTGAGATCTCGGCCAACAAAAGCACTGCAGCTGGCGATTCTGAATTTCCTCTGATATTTCTGCATTTAATGACACTAAGGTGCAGATTTTACCACACAAGCCGTTTTGTGTCATTTTTCAACAATACCTATCAATTAGTTTGGCCAATTTAGATATTTTCACAAACATTCCCTAGACAGTTATTTGGCTTTAAGTAGTACTGTCTTTGAGCCAGAATTTCTTAAGTATTTTTTTTTTCCCCTTGTGTCTTTTCTTTTTTGATGGAATCAATTAATGACCAATATCAAAACAAAATTTTAGCCCTAAATTAAATAATTGCGGTGATTAAAATGACAAACAATGAAGCTTTTCAAAATCTAAGGAAAACTAAATTGTCCATAGTATTTGTACATAAATCCTCAAATTGAGCAATTTCTGCGCTGACATTCATGAGATTTTGTTATGATATACCCGGTCGTTGCAAAATTAGTCTTAAAAAATGTGAAAAACTAAAAAGGAAAAAAAGTAATGAAGTGGTGCAGCTATACCTGTGCATGTTGCAATAATATTGCCTGAAACATCCAGTGGGCAGAATTCTCTTTTTCTACCATTTTTGTTTTGTCACCTAGACCCTGACGACCCCCCCCCCCCCCCCCAGCCCTTTCAGGGTGGAAAATTTATGTAATAATTCAAATGGAGTAAATGCAAATAACCTTATTGTTAAATTATAAAAAGGCACAAAAATTCACCTTCTACAGTAACATCAAAGGTACAAGTATCTGTATTGCCAGAACCGTCGGTTGATGTGTAAGTGACTGAAGTCGTTCCAATTGGGAAACTATCTCCTGGGTTATCTGTTGTAGTCAGTGTCTGGGAGCCAGAGTTGTCAGTTGCAGTGGGTTCTGTCCAAGTCACAGTTGCTGTAGCAATCCCAGCATCGGTGTTTACAGTCTGGTTGGCTGGACATCCACTTAATACTGGACTTTCAGTGTCTATTATAGTGATAGAAAACAAATCGATTATCTCAATATATTAACTTATTTTGTTATGCTTTCAGATATTGCCAATAATTAATTGAATAAACACTTATTTAGCCAATGATCAGATTTAATAACCTTTAAACATAAGCTGTAGCATTCCCAGCATCAGTATTTACTGTCTGGTTGGATGGACATCCAGTTATGACAGGATTTTCCATATCTGAAGGGGAAAAAATACAAAATGTTCCATTTCAGACAGCTCTAAAAATATATTGTTAAAACTTTATGTGCTAAATTAGGAGTATGTCGATCACTTCAAACATTTTTGTTTATGAATGTGGTGTGGCAAGATTGATGAAAGCGCTTGCTTTCCAATTGTGGGGTCCCAAGTCTGAACCCAGAGTATGCCCAAAGCATTTATCCTTCAGCAAGAAAATTTATCCACATTTGCTGCTCTCGAATCAATGGATATAATTATGTGGACCCGGAAAGATGGGAACGTGGTTCCTTAGCACTGTGTGTTCGCGTAACAGGTGATTGGCTGGAATACTCTCTAGGGAGTTGGATATTGTGCACTTTGTGTGAAGGAATGATTGCAGTGGTATCATTTGTCCAGGGTAATAATAATAACCATTATTATACATTCAAAATCTGATCAATCTGGTCTATAGTTTCTTACACCTGTATATTTTAAAGGTGGGTCAATCCACACAAAAATTATTCAGTGCTATAACTGGACTTAATTCTGAAATCTGCTATGATTTTATACTTTCATGTATTATAAAGAAGTCCTCAAAATGAGCTTACAGCCTGGCGCAGACAGAGCCGACTCGACCCGATCCGACTGGTTTTCAGTCAGGCTAGAGTCAGTTTCGCTCAGTCGGAGCCGATCCAACATGTTGAATCGGCCTCGAATGACCTCCGACTGGCACCGACTGAGTCCTGAGGCAGCGCATACCAAGATCATGCTGAAAACAAGTTGGATCGGGTCAAGTCGGCTCTGTCTGCGCGCTAGGTTTAAGTGGTTGATTTTGATTTAACAATGCATGATTATAGACATTTAAATTATCAGAGGAATTATAAAATGCACAAGTGATAAAGAAAATATGTTATATGCACAACATTCTTTGTGAGTCCACCAATGTCAGCACCAAAGTAAATATGGTTTTCGACTAGGGGGGCACTCAAAATTGGTCTTTCCTAAAAATAAGCCAAGTTTGGGGTAAAATGTCACCATTAGTCCAACCTAATTGGCACAACTTTTTGTGTGTATTCAGTGTCTTACATCAGAAAGAATCAGTCAATTCCTTTTGTTAGCTTTGAGAGGGGACTGAAAATTACTTTAATATATTGAGCAAAGGCTTGTCATTGGAAGCTAGGTGAGGCTGTATCTTACCAACCATTTGACCTTGAAGGAAAATATTTCAAAAATAAATTATATATCCATGAGACACTTGGGGGAACATTTGGTGCGACTTAAAAAGTTCTGAGCTGTAATTTGACGAATAACAAAATATACTGTACGTTGTTCTCTATCTCCACAATAATTTCAAATGTAAAACATCCAACAAGTTTTTCACCAAGAGCTGGTTTTTATTTTAGATGTGCTAATGGAATCATCTGTTGTATCATTATTAAAGCACTGTGCATCTGTACACATGCAAATATGCACACAATTACGCATTGTGAATAACAGATGTACCGTATCGATCTGATATTTGACCTTGATCCCTTTACCACAGGAATCCAGTGGGTTGTGTACCACTGTCTAATCACGTCATTATCTCCTCATGTCTTAAATTCAGATACAAAAGTTAGTGATAATGCATCAAATTGTTGATTATGAGAACAGAATGAATGGCAACTCAAAACATAATTACTCCATCCTCTTCATGGCCGAGGCCTGAAAGAAATTGACCTACAATATTCAAGAATGGCAACAAAATTGAAACAAACTGCAAACACTAACCTTCTACAACAACATCAAATGTGCATGTTTCTGTATTCCCTGCACTGTCGGTTGATGTGTAGGTGACTGTAGTTGTTCCAATAGTAAAACTATCTCCTGGGATATCTGTTGAAGTCAGTGTCTGGGAGCCAGAGTTGTCAGTTGCAGTGGGTTCTGTCCAAGTCACAATAGCTGTAGCAATCCCAGCACTTGCGGTTACAGTCTGGTTGGCTGGACATCCACTAATGACTGGATTTTCCATGTCTAAAATGAATTATAAATAACGTATGATTTTTAATCTCAGACATGTAAAAATGTATACACATTTCACAAAATTGAGCGATTTTCGGGCTAACATTCATTTAAAAACCATATACCCGGTAGTCACAAATTTGGTCTCAAAAGTTGCGCAAAAGTTGAAAAAACTCATGAAGTCGTGCGGCAATACATGCGAGCGTCGCGGAATTATCATGCGAAACGTCAAAGGGGGGTGGAATCCACCCCCCGACCTGGTTAGGATTAAATGCAGAAACACAAATATCTCACCTTCCACAACAACATCAAATGTACAAGTATCTGTATTCCCAGCACCGTCAGTCGATGTGTAGGTGACTGAAGTTGTTCCAAGAGGGAAACTATCTCCTGGGTTATCTGATGATGTCAGTGTCTGGGAGCCAGAGTTGTCAGTTGCAGTGGGTGCTGTCCAAGTCACGGTAGCTGTAGCAATCCCAGCATCAGTGTTCACAGTCTGATTGGCTGGACATCCACTAATGACTGGATTTTCCATGTCTGAAAAAGAAAGTCAAATTTACATACATTTTCATATAAGCAGACGCTGTAGAGCAGGGTTTTTACCCATAAACAGGATTTTGTCAGGGCCTTCAGGGACTTGTTTAGAGAGCATGCATTAGACTAAATCAAGTCAATGGTATCAATTAATAACAATAATAATATTACCAAAGATTTATATAGCGCCTATCACAATTAATAATCATCTCTAAGCGCTTTACAATTATAGTATTACCCCAGTCAATCAATCCAGCACACAAAGTGATATAATTCGGCATACTTGTTAAAAAATTTGCAATAAATTTGCAGGAGGCATGATATTACAAGACCAAGGGACAGAAGTATACTACAAGAGAAGAGGTGAGGGCATTCAGTTACCAATTTCTGTCACAAAAAATATCCTATCTCTTGTTTGTGTAAATCCAATGCTCCAAATAACATTACTGCCAAATAAGCATAGGTGATTGCCTTGTGATACTATTTAGCTATGGGCTACAAATTTGTATTGATGCCAAATTCCACAGGCCTGAATGAGAAACCAAATATAAGAAAACAAATTGTAGTTTTTTTTTCTCTGTTTGGGGCCACCAGTTTTAGATTCTGGGCCGCCAGACCTTGACAAATCTTAGTTTCACCTACTAAACTGGGCCATGCACATGGCAAACTAATAGATATATCTAGCATTGGTGAATGTGCTGATCAACTGCTTTAGAAACAGAACCCTTCTTAACCTTGGATTGTGATGGCAAACTAACTTTCAGTTACAAAACACATTTCTTTTTACTTTTTTATTTAAAACACCAAGTTCATTTCAAATCTAGAAGGATATTTCGCTGCAAAAATTACTTTGAGCTTCCAAATTTCTCTTCTACCTTGTTTGGCTTATGGCTAGAGAAGAATAAAATAGGGTTAGAATTTTTTCAAATGCCCCTTTAGTATGACGATATCTATCATTGATAATCATTCAGCTCAAGAGCATTTATTAATGGTCATTAACGTCATAAACTTCATACTGGAATTAGTTGTAAAAGCGGATGCAAATTTTCGCTTTTTTAACCAGGAAAGCAGTATTCTTTCAGTTCAATGAAACTTTCACACATCATTTGGACGGACAATGATTATGGTATAGGAATGTTCAAGTCTCAAATCTCATTTTGGGCAATATCTGACACGTTACAGGTGCACCTTTAACTGGGTCTTGAAGGAAACTGGACTATAACATGGAATATGTTAATACAAATAACCATATATTGCTTAAGAATAAACACAACATCTCACCTTGTACAACAACTTCGAATGCACAATTATCTGTATCTGTATTCCCAGCACCGTCAGTCGATGTGTAGGTGACTGTTGTTGTTCCAAGAGGGAAACTATCTCCTGGGTTATCTGTTGAAGTCAGTGTCTGGGAGCCAGAGTTGTCAGTTGCAGTGGGTTCTGTCCAAGTCACAGTAGCTGTAGCAATCCCAGCATCAGTATTTACTGTCTGGTTGGATGGACAACTACTTATGATTGGATTTTCCACATCTGAAATCAAATTAAATTTTAAATAATCCAATTTTACCAAAATATGTAACTTCTAGTTAAAAACAAATGAATATAAAGAAGCAACATACATTACAGTATGGGTGGATGGACATTCCATTATGACTGGAATCTCCTTGCCTGAAGAAAACAAAAACAGATGGTGTTCATATTCAACATCATAAATTCTAATACTAGTAGACTTTTAAATTGAAGAGTTGTTTAAAAAATGCATACATGTTCAATGACTGCTGTCCTTCTGGAATAATGATCTACTACAGATTAATTCATAAATCATTCACTATGCAATCCATGACCACTGTAGGGCATCTAGTGATGATGTAATTGATGCTGCTGTTGTTCCAATAGGAAACTATCAGCCTCAGCGCATGGAGGGAAGACTGGCAGTACACCCCCCCCCCCCCTCCAATTCACAGTGACTCCCAACACAAAGCTGCCTCCAGGTGCTGACCTACCACAAAGAGACTGGGTCACCCTCAATGGGCAAATAAATTGCCTCTCCAATGTTCCCCTGATGGTTTTATGTTAATTCGCCAAAAACAGATGCTGCATTGACATTATGGCGTAATTGCGCACATATGTCACATTCATGAAACAAACAAACATTAGGCTAACATTCTATGAGGCAAATTCATCAATGAAATAAAGCAACACAATCAACATACCTTCTACAACCACATCAAATGTGCAGGTATCTGTGTTCCCAGAACCATCAGTTGATGTGTAGGTGACTGTAGTTGTTCCAATAGTAAAAGTATCTCCTGGGTTATCTGTTGAATTCAGTGTCTGGGAGCCAGAGTTGTCAGTTGCAGTGGGTTCTGTCCAAGTCACAGTAGCTGTAGCAATCCCAGTATCAGCGTTTACAGTCTGGTTGGCTGGACATCCACTAATGACTGGGTTTTCCACATCTGAAGGGGGGAAAAAAATGTTCCATTTCACTCAGCTTTAAAAAATATATTGTTAAAACTTTACATGCTAAATTCGGAGTATGTCCCTACAAAATGTGATTAATTGTGATATAAGCATTATCTTATTCATTCTATTAAAAAAAGAGGAAATTGCAATGTACCAGCAAGCCTAAGTACCAATTTATTTTCAATTAAACAAATTAATATGTTATACAATGAAAGGATTCAAAACAAAATATTAACAGCCTAATACAACCTGGACACTTTAGGAAGAAATGCTCACCTTGTTGCAAGAATCCTTAGCCGAGTGTGGACAATGGCGTACCCAGGATTTTGTCAAGGTTTTTCTTTTTCGTCAGCCAAATTTCTGAGGCAGAGACCATTGGTTGAGAGTCGTACTGGGGGGGGGGGGGGGGGGGGGGGTGACTGTAGAAAATGTTTGAAGCTGTAGAGTCTTCCCTCAATGCTCTTTATTTCATAAGTTTGACTGTGCTTACTTAGTTACATGAATTCATCAAATTAATCATTTACCTCCTTTGTCAAATTAAAATTTACCTCAAATCAACAATAACACTGAAGAAACAAGTTGTGACCTTACACCACAAAACAACCATTACTTCGCGATAGTAGTTTCGAATTTATTAACTGAAATAATCAAATTTTATCATAAATATGAGATTCAGCATTCTAGCAGTCACTGAATGAGGGTATGTTGATCTACCTTTTGTGAAATTTTGTGCGTCAGAAATAATATCACTTTTCATCCAATAAAAATGATCAGAGTGCAGCACTTGAATAGATGCTGATCTTTTAAGCTGTCCGCTTTCTACCTTATTTTTAATTTTCAGTCATGTTCTAAATCCTTGGCGCTCATGTCCAGAGGGTTTGCTTAGTTGAAATATGGCAAATTATATACCATTTGGAAAGGTTATGACTTCTATTTTAAAGGCATGTGAGAATAAGAACAATCATTGTCCCCACCTTATTGGTTCTTTTGTGGTGTAATAATTAAGGTCACATTTGATCTGACAAATTTATTCAAAATTCACCTCCTACTATGACAACAAAGGAACAATTGTTGGAGTTGCCATAAGTATCCCGGGCAGTGTAGGTAACCATTGTAGAACCGGTGGGGAAGGTGTCTCCAGGGTTGTAGTTACTGACCAGACTGGCTATTGCACCAGAATTGTCCTGTGCAGTCGGGGCGATCCATGATGCGACGCCTGTAGGCAAGCCTGCCGATGCGTTTACATACACATCGCTCGGACAGCCGGTGAATGTTGGGACTTCCAGATCTACAGACATCCGATGTAAAGGCAAAAAAACAAACAAATGGTGAATAGTATTTTCGAGGAATTGTGAGTTAAAATTAGAAATATCACGGCACCCTTGCGCAGTTCATGTTGCAACGACCATAGTTTGGACAGCCAGTGGGTGTTGGAGCATCCATATCTAATATAGACATCGATTCAGATGCATGATAATCAAATTGTAGAAACAATTTTTAAGGGATAGTGAGTTATACTAGAAATATCACGGCACCCTTGTGCAGTCCATGTTGCAACGGCCGTAGCTAAGCTTGCTGATGTTTTTGCAGCTTAATGGCCCGAATTCTCATCAGTGGCTCAACTTGAGCCCGGCCTAAAAAGACAAAAACTACCGGTAACCAGTTAAACAATATTGCACCTGCAGATCTATTGTCTTGTTGCTATTGGCAACTGGAGATATTCTAATTTTTTCCTTTCATTATCCAGAGTTCTGCTTATAGGCATCAGGACAATGGGCCCTTTGAAATTCAGTCATAGTATGATCCAGGACATTGTATTGTAGTTGCTGGTGACCTGTTATACTATGACTGCATTGTCCTGATGCCTATCCATAGGCAGAACTCAAGGGATTGACCGGATAATGAAAGGAAACAATTAGAATATCTCCAGTGGTCCATGCTGCAACAGCCCTAGCTTAGCTTGATGATGTGTTTACAAACATATTGCTTGGACATGCCTGTGAGTGTGAATTTTGGGGCTTCCATATCTACAGACATTGATTTAGATGCAAAATAATCAAATGTTAAGTAGCATTTTTGAGGCTATAGTGAGTTGAAGTAGAAATATCACGGAACCCTTAATTGCAGTCCATGTCTATATTTTGCTGCATGGCGGGTGATCATGTATATTTATGTAGATCTTTGTCATTTAAACATTTAAATATTGTTGCTAATTATATGACATACCCACAACTGTGATATTAAACGAACAGCTCGCATTGTTGCCCGCCGCATCATAGGCTGTGAACACCACAGTGTATACTCCGGTGAAGAAGATGTTGTCGGATGGAAAGTTGACTACCTCCGATACAACCCCCACATCATCAGTGGCATTGACTGTGTAGGAGACGACAGCATTGCCTTTACCAGGATCTGTGTTCTGTTCAAAGCTCGCTGGGCACGATACCACTGGTGGGGTTGTGTCCGCAACTGCATGGGGAATGAGAAAGGAAATGTATAGAACATACTAGAATAAGATCATGCAGAGTTAAAGCTGTCATCGGAAAGCTTGTAGATTCATTGGATTGAAAGTTGGCTACCTCCCATACAGCATTGCCTTTACAAGGATCTGTGTTCTTTTTAAAGTCCGCTGGGCACGATACCACTGTTGTGTCCGCAACTGCATGGGGAACGGGAGAGAAAGAAAAGGCATACTTTGTTTGAATTGAGAACAAGATCTTACAGAATAAAAGCTGTCATTGGAAAGGCTTATATTAATAGCTTTGGATGGAAGGCTGACTACCTCCGGGATCTGATATCGGATACAACCCCCACATCATCAGTGGCATTTACATGTTAGATGATAATAGTAAGTAATAAGTATCTTTACAAGGAGCTGGGTTCTGTTCAAAGTCCCCTGGGCAAGTTACTAATACTAGTGGTGTTAAGTCCAGAGCAACTGCATGGGGAAGGGAAAGGCATCTATGTCATTTACAATGAGATCTTGCAGAATTAAAGTTGTATTTTTTAGGCTTAAAACGGCCCCCCCCCCCCACCCCCCAAACAAACAAACAAAAATAAATAAATAATAATAATAATAAATACATTTAAAAAAAAAAAAAATAATAATAATAATAAAATTAAAATAAATATAAATTTATAAATAAAATCATAAATAATAAAACAAAAATAATAAAAAATAATAATAATAATTTTTAAAATTCAAATTCAAATTCAAACAATCTTAGAAGTTAGAACAGGCTCACACTCAGTCTGCAAGTACTGCAGTGGTGGCAGACATGAGTTGATGATCTGACTTATTCAAGTAATCAGAACAGAGTTAAAACAGTTTCAAACAGGGTCAGAGTGAAAATGGAAGATGCAAATAACACGAGGACATACAATGTAATCGACTTCAAGGGTGATGGTGCCAAGATGTTTTGCAAAGAAACCATCATGCCGCGGCCGAGAGGATGCCCTTTTAATAACAGAGCTATGCTTTTTAAATGAAAACAGTCTTTCTACCATTCAAGCATGATTGAAAGGGGACCACCAGGCAAAGAACAACACATTATTAATATATGTTTTGGTACCGTTTTGTGATATCAAATAGATACCCAACATTTTGCAAAGGGTTGTGTAATTCATCAACAAAGCAATTGATTTCCACCACTTACGGAACCACTGCTATTTCCTGGTTCCATACGGGCCAACCATTTGCGAGTGCGCCAATGATATTCAGTATTCACGCGCACGTTTGTAAACAATAGATTCCCGGATTCAACTTCAAGTCTACTCTGGGCTTTTTAGCTTTTAATCGTACGACAGCCCAAATTCGTCATCATCTGCTAAAACGAAAATCCCAAGAGCTGGCGCTCTCTGAGTCTCTCTGTCTGTACACCGCTACGGCTACGGCCTACGGCTACGCCTACGCCTACACGTAGTAGTACAGACACGGGCGTAGTCGTAGACATGTCATTGACATTGATACCCATTCAACTGGGGGGGGGGGATGATCTCTGTTCATCCCCCCCCCCCCCCAACTTACTCGTTGTGAACCCCCCTCATTAACCCCCCCTCCCCCCCTAAAAACTCGTGCACAATACACTTTTTGCTGGTTTACTTCTGCAAGTAGGTCTAGGACTGGTACTGGTACTTCCACGACGCGTAGCGTCGCCGCATCTTGCTGTCTCGCTGTCTCGCCGTCGGGGCGGTGTGGGGCGGCGCGCCGGGCCGGCGGGGGAACCAGCTTCAGCTGCTGGGCGCGGGCCTCGATCGGCTGCTCGGCTCGGGCAGTATAATATAGAGGCCAGGGTTTCACTTTCAGATTCACAAACTTATACACAGGCTTTACGTAGAAGTCGAGGTCATAATATGCACAAGGAAGGTCATGCGATTCTGGGTCGTATACAAATGGAGGCTGGAGGTCCGAATCCATATCCATCAATTCAGTCAAATGTACCGCGGCGACAACGATTTTGATATCGGATATGATCGATCGATATTTATATATCGGCCGGCGGTCCGATCACGCGTCGATCGATCACAGTATGCTTATGGGGGCTGCACGCTGGGGGCTGAAGCCCCCCCCCCCCCCCCCCCCCCACTTTTTTTAGCTTAGAAAAAAAATTACATCAGCATAAATTAACAATTATTTAATAAATGATACTCATTGTGGTAGTGAGATGGGTTGGGGTGGGAGGCCGTGTTCAACTCCCCAATTGCTCCCCCACCCTCCTTCCATCCACCCGCGGTGCGACCCATGTTTATGATTCCAGTTGATTCCAGTGTACCAATTTCCATATTGAAACCAGTTGGCCAACAACTGGTATCAACTGGTACCAGTTGGCAACTAATTTTCAACTGTTTTTTCGACCTGGGCAGTTGCGATATCAACATTTCCGGGAGACAGTCGTCTAGTACACACTAAAAATTTGCCGAATAGAACGTACCGGGGAACGTATATCGCTTGAAGAAACGGACAAAAAACGCATAAGAACGGAGATGAACGGATTGAAAATACTGCTCGCGTCGGGCACCTGTTTACGCTATCATATCCGGTGATATGTGACCGGGCCTCAAGCAGCTGACGTAACACAACTTTAGGCGTGGTGGGTTTCACACGGTGGTTGACCTTTTATTATTATTGGTTCCGAAAGCTTTTCATGTGAATCATGTGAATAATACTATTCTATACACGGACTAAAATACTTTCTAAATGGAGCGGCATTCACGATTTTTGGGGTCAACTTTTCAGACATAATTGTGTTGGTTTGTTTGCCGCTCATTTATACTTGTTCACACGGTTTTGTTGTTGTTTGTTTTTAGCTGTTTGTTCGTTTGTTCGTTTGCAATTCGTGTGTTTGTTCAAACGGTATTCACTTATTTGTCATTTCAATTCAGGATCACATTTATGGTTGGCATAATGAATACTAGTATAGGCCTATACAACTATTATAGTCTCGTAATTTCTATATTATCTTCGCTCTCAGGGAGATGTATTGCGAATCGGGGATAGAACTATAAAGATGCCCACGTAGAATATATAATGCGCCAGGGGGAAATGGTAATGTGGTGAAATCTAGGCGTGGGATATTATTATTCGTTTTAAATCTTGGTAAATTAAAAGGTTCGTTATTTTCATTTTACTTCAATAACAACTATCCAGAGAATGTATGCCATAATTATACCAGTGGGCGTAGCGTGGTCGGACTGAGTTTGGAGGGTACGCACAATTATTGGGGGGGGGGGGGGGGGGGTGGTGGGGGCACACCTTATGTATTTCATTGTTGTTGTTTTTCTCAAAAAATGTCCCTTTATGTTTCCTATTTTTTCTCTCCAAATTATTGGGGGGCACGTGCCATGATGCCCCCCCCCCCCCCTTCGGTACGCCACTGCCATATACGATAGTTAAATAATGATGTCCAAACAGCAGCCCATTACCAAATAATATCGACCTATAATAATTAAAAGTGCAGAGTTTATATAATTTCTGCCTTGATTTTACTCTTCAGCTCCACTCTTGTACTGTGCTCCTGTGTCCTGTTTTGTATATGTCTTTGCGGCCCATGGGATTGCTGATCTCCGAAATAGCGGAGGGAGAATAAGATGATGATGATGATGATAAACGCAATTTCCTTCATTATTTGTATGTAAAGATACAATCACAATAATGCGAAATATTGATACTCAACTCATTGCATCAAGGTAGCTCTAGGGAACGCTAGGAAGCAGAGGCGTC
>JBAMJV010014553.1:0-22566 GCA_037951105.1 Echinarachnius parma
GGGGGGGGGGGGGGGGCGGGAGCACGAAAGTGATCGGGGCACGCTCTATATTATGTATTGTTTTATTTTTCAAATAATTTAACCTCATATTTGTTGTCAAATTATTAGGGGCACGTGCCCCGTGACAGCCACCCCCCCCCCCCCCCTCCCCCGTTGCTACGCAGTGGGAATTTAGAGGGGGTATCTGACAAAGTTTCCCAACAACTCTCATAGTCCAGATTTTTGACCGGAATTCTATAATTAATTTGTTCAAAATTGAATATGTGTGTTGTTGTTGTTGTTGTTTTTTCTTTCTTTTTTTTTTGGGGGGGGGGGAAGAAACTGCAGTTTCTCTATCCTATTTCCCACTTTAGTTTCGGCCCCACCCCGTTTTTTTTCTGTTTGTTTATTTGTTTGTTGTTGTTGTTGTATTTTTTTTGGGGGGGGGGGGGGGTGGGGTGGGATGACCAACCCCAGATCTACCTACCACTATACCGTTGCCCATGCATTGTGATTACACTGTTAGGGTCGTTTCAGATTAATCTCGTGTGGGCTGTGGGCTCTCTAGTTCGACGATAACCTTTGCGTTCTGACCCCATCAATTTTCATTCATATCGCTTGTCAAAATACATTTTTTTTTTGTCGCATTTTATATATAAATGAACCCCATGCACAGGCGGGAACACCCAAATACAACCTTTGAGGGATTGTACTTCAGAAATCAGTCCCTTCCGAAAAAAAAAAAATACACCCAATTTTTTCTATATACATGAATTCCACGAAGAATACAGCACTCCCTAACAGACGAACATCGCAATTATATGGAGAAAACTAATCAAAAAGGAGAAAAGAGATGAATCAATAAGATAATACATGATACATGTTGCGCCACTGGGTGGTAAAGTGCCGGGGACCGACAGGAGCCTGGTACAAGTTATATCTACATTGTTTTGTCGATCATTTTTCTGCAACAATAGTGCTTTCAACAATAAGCAAAACCAACGTTACAAAGCTGCTCATATATGCTGAAGCAAAACAAAAGACTTGGGAAAGTAGCTAGGTTAGCTGCATTTTGTATTAAAACGGAATATTATATCTAGCTGTAACAAAAGCTTTGGAAAAGGGATGGGGGGGGGGGGGTGGGTTAGTAATAAGCATCTACCGTTAAACATTGTTGTTGGCCCCCTCAATCATTACATAACATAATCATAATAATACAAGAGGTATATCAACGTTTTTCCTATATAATTCCTCAAATAATTTGGCAAATCCAAAATAATGTAGCAATACATACAATTTGCCCCCTTATATTCTATAATATTATGACGTTATTTGTGTGTAAGAGAAAGGAGTAAGGGTTAGTATGCTTGGTGTTCAGGTAATGATGAAGAAGACTATCCCAAGGAATCCACATCATTAAAGGGATAGTTGAGTTTTGGTAGAGAGGGCGCTAGACTACTTTTTTTTTGTGAGGTAAAAAACTGAGTGTAAAATTTGAAAGAGCATAATATTTAAATAATAAATCATCTTTGTTTGATCAAAATCGGTTCAGAGATGGCTGAAATATCCATAAATATAACAATTTGTAATAAAGCTGGGGCCCATGCAGGTTTATTAGAGAATTTTGAACCAGCCGTTAAAAATTCAAAAAATGCTTCCTCTTTTCAAAAAGTTACAAATTAGGTATTTAAATAGTTGTTGGTTATTTCTCTATCTAATCACTATTCAAACAAAACAGCACATGCCCAATATTTTATTCAAAATGGTTTGAAACCGATGAGTGTTTAGAGAGCGCCCACTTACGTTTTAACGGCTCTTTTTGACTGATAACATGATATTTACTACGTCATTTGTAATTTTGTGTTCCTTTCTAGTTATAACTATTAGTTTGTAATGTAATGATGCAGGTTTTGGTTACTAAAATTCAGTTTCACCAAAACTGTACTCTCCTTACCAGAACTGCTATAGTAATAGTAGCCGGTGTATAGTTTTGATTTGTGGGCTTTGAAGAGCTACAACTCAAAAGCTTCCGGGACTCCGCCCCCTGGGCCCCGCCAGAAGCAGCTGGAATTCCTGGCTGCGCCACTGCGGGTAGGTCAGGTTAGTTTGTCAAATCAGTATTTTACGATGAAGCGTTTAGTTGTATAATGACCTTTAGTTACAAACTACAAGGTTACAAGCTTGCAACGGTTATCGAGATAATGGGCCTTTTCTCGACTCGGATAATTATGTAAGATACCAAGACATCATTGTTTTCGGGACACTTGATTGTGCGTTTGTTTTTAGAGGGAATAATAATACTGTATGTATTATTCGGGATCCGGTTAAGTCACCGTTATAGTTTGATCAAAATAACAATCGTAACGTTGATAATGATTGATATGACTGTGTTGTTGCATAATCATGCATGCACTGTATGTACTGTTATGTGTATGGCAACGTAATGGAGAAACTAACCATGGACATGGTGCATTATCATAATATAGTGATTGGCCTATTTTCAAAATTGAACTCTCCGTTCCGTATATTGCGCTATGTGAAATTTTAACATAAGGTTAAACATTTTGTATGGTATTACTACAATAAATCTACGCAAAATTGACAAATGAAAAATAAACGGGAGCCTGCGGAGGTTGCATGGTTTGTGTTATCTGAAAACATGTTTTGTGAAAAAATAAACATAACCAAACATCCGTTTCCTCATATTCTGAGAATATGAGGAAACGATGTTTGGTTATGTTTATTTTTGAATATTATTCTCATAAATATTACTTCCATACACATCATACATGTTTATACGATGACATCATCCAAATTCCCAGATGTATGAATGTTCACACAATGACATTATTCATCATGCTATGCTGCATGTACGTATACTGCATGAATGATAAATCATAAACCATGTGATTGTATGCATAATACAACACTGTACACAATGACTTCAGGTGAATAACCAGAACACTTCTATTGTCTATTAGTCTATTACCTTTATTATACTTTAGACAGTCATAAATCATTAGTAATTGTAGTTTATCATGACGATCTTTTATGAAAAGGGTCACCGGGGGAAAACAAAAGTAACACCATATTCCAAAACAACTTGAAAACGTTTTAGTTTCATTTTGTCAAAACTTATAAATAGCGATACTCACACTCGTATAATAATAGCTGGTCTTTCAAATTTCGTCTGATCAATATTTGATTCAATGTGTTGTAGGCAAATAAGCAAATTATTTTTTTCTAGATATTGTATCATTATGTGACAGAGAAACTCTCGTTTACTAATTATTTTTCCACAAATATATATCATGACAAAATCTTCATGTACATAACTTTTGACGCTTGTTAAAATATCTAATAAATTTTTTTCTTCAAAAATATGAAAAAATAAATTACATGAAACATTGTATCCATGAACACCCTTCATTCATTCATTGATTTTTATTTTCATCTCCAATTTTCTTTGAAATGTGTAGTCCTGGCCCCTCTTAATATTTTCTTATCATAACCTTAAAGGGATAGTTGAGTTTTGGTAGAGAGGGCGCTAGACTACTTACTTTTTTTGTGAGGTAATGAAAAACTGAGTGTAAATTTGAAAGAGCATAATATTTAAATAATAAAGTCATCTTTGTTTGATCAAAATCGGTTCAGAGACGGCTGAAATATCCATAACAATGTGTAATAAACCTGGGGCCCCAGGTTTATTAGAGAATTTTGAACCAGCCGTTAAAAATTCAAAAAAAATGCTTCCTCTTTTCAAAAAGTTACAAAATAGGTATTTAAATAGTTGTTGGTTATTTCTCTATCTAATCATTATTTCAACAAAGCATCACATGCACAATATTTTATTCAAAATGGTTGAAACCGATGAGTGTTTAGAGAGCGCCCTCTTACGTTTTAACGGCTCTTTTTGACTGATAACATGATATTTACTACGTCATTTGTAATTTTGTGTTCCTTTCTAGTTATAACTATTAGTTTGTAATGTAATGATGCAGGTTTTGGTTACTAAAATTCAGTTTCACCAAAACTGTACTCTCCTTACCAGAACTCAACTATCCCTTTAACATTGCAGAAACTGGAGAACCGAGATAGCGAGATAAACTGAAGTTACAGAGAACAAGTTTTGCATTATTAGCAACACACGTTTTTTTTTTTTTAGATGGAACTGAGTGATCGAGCCTTGGGGAGGACGAGGTGGGAGGGAAGATGCCCCCGGAGTCCGCGGTTTACAGGACGTTAAAGGGATCTAGTAACTTTGTTGACATGTATTATTGTTATCCGATATGTCCACTGGGTATTGTGTGAACATTTCAAGTTAGTGGAGGTTATATGGCCGAGTAATGAGCAAAAATGCAAAATGATATTCACTAACTCATTGCACTGACTTTGTACACGGTTTCAACGATCCAGTGGATAATTTAACATCTGAACACTTCAATCGTAAATATCTTTTTAACGAAAGGGAAATTCGAAAAACCGAAACCTGTCCCGTTTTTAGCTCATCCGGCCCGAAGGGCCCGATGAGCTTATGCCATGGCGTTGCGTCCGGCGTCCGTCCGTCCGTCCTTCCGTCCGTCCTTCCGTCCGTCCTTCCGTCCGTCCGTCCTTCCGTCCGTCCGTCCGTCCGTCCGTCCACAATTTTCAAAATGCTTCTTCTTCGTTATTTTTCAACCGATTTTGATTCTGATTGTTTCATAAGATAGGGCTAGGAGGGGGATTTAAAACTTCTACACAGAATCGTGAAATTCATTATATATGCTAATTTATGCAAATTTATTCGAAATCACAAAAAATGCTTCTTCTCCTTCATTTCTTGACCGATTTTGATTTGGTTTGCTTTATCTGGTAGAGCTAACTTTGGTACACTAAACTTCTACACAGAATTTTGAAATTTTTCTCCATTAATTAATTATGGTAATTTATGCAAATTTATTCCAAAAATCACAAAAAATGCTTCTTCTCCTTC
Organism: Echinarachnius parma; assembly: GCA_037951105.1. Taxonomy (NCBI): domain Eukaryota; kingdom Metazoa; phylum Echinodermata; class Echinoidea; order Clypeasteroida; family Echinarachniidae; genus Echinarachnius; species Echinarachnius parma. Next base: position 4,952 of record JBAMJV010014553.1, read on the forward strand.
ATTTCTCGACCGATTTTGATTTGGTTTGCTTTATCTGGTAGAGCTAACTTTGGTACACTAAACTTCTACACAGAATTTTGAAATTTTTCTCCATTAATTAATTATGGTAATTTATGCAAATTTATTCCAAAAATCACAAAAAATGCTTCTTCTCCTTCATTTCTCGACCGATTTTGATTTGGTTTGCTTTATCTGGTAGAGCTAACTTTGGTACACTAAACTTCTACACAGAATTTTGAAATTTTTCTCCATTAATTAATTATGGTAATTTATGCAAATTTATTCCAAAAATCACAAAAAATGCTTCTTCTCCTTCATTTCTCGACCGATTTTGATTTGGTTTGCTTTATCTGGTAGAGCTAACTTTGGTACACTAAACTTCTACACAGAATTTTGAAATTTTTCTCCATGAATTAACTATGGTATTTTTTTATTTATTTATTTATTTATTTATTTATTTATTTATTTTTATTATTTATTTATTTATTTATTTATTTATTTATTTTTATTTATTTTTTAAATTTATTATTTTTTTAATTTTTTTAAATATTTTTTTTTATTTATTTATTTTTTTTTTTTCCCATGTCCCTTCTGGAGCGTCAAATTTATATTTTTTTCACTCTATTTTTTTAAAATTAATTTTTATGTCCCTTCCAGGGCATCACATTTTTATTTTTTGACCAGTTGGAAAGTGTACCACATGAAATTTGCAATATTTGATGTTGCGAGATGCCGGATGAGCGCTACGTCATTGACGTTCTGGTTTTATTGTTAATACGAATACTGTGCAAGGTATGAGGGAATCGCTAGAATTCCAATTGGATGTTGAGGATTTGGACAATGTTATACTAAGTCCCTTTAAAACGGGGTTTCACAAAATGCAAACTGACAGTATTATAACCAACCTGGTAAATTGCCACTTGGTCTACAACCATTTGTTCTATTCCCATTTGGTCTACTAGAAAATTATGAATCTGGCGGCTTAAAGGGGAAGTTTAGTTTTGGTAAGGCTGAACTTTAGTACCCAAACCTGGACAATAACCTTCAAAACTAATAGTAATAACTCCACTATGCTCGAAAAGTATACAAACTTGCAAAACGACTAAGTAAAAAGCATGTTATCATTCAAAAAGAGCCATTTTGATCACGAGAGGGCGCTTTTTTAAAGGCGTCAGTTTCAACCATTTTCCATAGACAACAATGCATGTGATGTTTTATTACCAGACTGATTTTATAGAGAGAACATCAACAACTACTTAAATAACACTTTCGAAATTTTTTGAGAAAGTGGAAGCATTTTTTGAATTTTTTGAAAAAAAACGTTAATTATTTGGGCCCCAAATAATTATAAGATCAGATACATTTATTGATATTTCAGCCGTTTGTGGGTCGATTTGGACCAAATAAAGTTTATTCTGCCATTAAAATTGCATGTTCTCTCAAATTCGACACTCAGTTTTTCATTACCTCACAAAAAAATTGTGATGTGCAGCGCCCTCTCTACCAAAACTAAACTTCCCCTTTAATTATGATTATGATTATGGATTATGATTATGGTTAGGGTTGTGGATTAGGGTTAGGGTAAGGGTTAGGGTTAGGGTAAGGGTTGGGGTTAGGGTTAGGGTTTTGGAGGCATCAGGTAGTAGACCAAATGGGAAGTAGACCAACTGAGATTAGACCAAGTGAACATAAACCTCATGAAAATGCGATTGAGTAACGTTAAAGGGAAGTTAGTTTTGGTAGAGAGGGCGCTGCACATCACAATTTTGTTGTGAGATAATGAAAAACTGAGTGTCGAATTTGAGAGAACATGCAATTTTAATGGCAGCATAAACTTTATTTGGTCAAAATCGGTCCAGAAACGGCTGAAATATCAATAAATATATTTGATCTTATAATTATTTGGGGCCCAAATAATTAGATGATTTTTTCAAAAAATTGAAAAAGCGTTTTTTAAATAGTTGTTGATGATCTTTCTACTTAATCATTATTTCAATAGAACATCACATGCATTATTTTGTATGAAAAATGGTTGAAACCAATGCCTTGTTAGAAAGCGCCCTCTTGTGTTTTAATGGCTCTTTTTGAATGATAACAGGCTTTTTACTTAGTCGTTTGTAATTTTGTATACATTTCGAGAATGGTGGAGTAATAACTATTAGTTTATAATGTTACTGTCCAGGTTTGGTTTCTAAAGTTCAGCCTTACCAAAACATATACCACATTTGAATTTTATCTGGGGGCTCCAGCCACCAGATGTCTCAGCCCCACCTCTACGTCAGGTTTGCATACTGGTACAATGTTAGCGTATCTGGAAATAAATACTTTACCCTGTAATACAGCCACACAACTCACAAATATTTACATGTATACACCAGTCCTTTTGAAACAAGACAAGTACATACAAGACGATTTAGAGATGATTAATTGGGCGCTATCGAAACATTGCGATTATTCATTATTACAAACATACCACTCTTCCCCAGTGTGTATAAAGGTTAGAGGAAATGTATTTGCCAACCCTTATCGATGTCTGCATTAGGCTATTTTGAGAGTCATATCAATAATTTGAAACCATGACTGTGTATTTGTTGTTGCGCGCGCGGGGGGGGGGGGGGGGGGGGGGGGGGGACTGCAGCCCCAATACCCCTCATCTATATCTCTGTTGTTTTCGGGCATCGAAAAGGCGAGGATCTTTTTTTTTTGGGGGGGGGGGGGGGAGGGGGGGGGGGGGGGGGGCTTGTCAGGTGAAAAGCCAGGAAAGAAAATTATTCGGGCAAAATACCCCGGCCCACCTGAGAAAAACGTTCCCCTAGTACGCCCATGTTAGCTATGCGACTTCTGAAGATAATAAGCCATTTCAAACAATACACACTATACAACCCATCTCCCGTGTTGCTGTATGATTACAGGTTAGATAGGAATTTGTTTTTGTTCGACTCTGATCGATTTTTTTCCATTCTGTCTCCGCACACCCACCCTATTTTAGACTAGTAGGCCTACCCCATTTAACTTTCTTCATATCGATTCGGTTGTTCTATCTGGAACTTCTGTTTGTAAAGAGATTTCCTATTTACCCTTCAATAGTATATTGCACGACGCTACGAAGAAAGTTACAGAATTGCTACATTTGTATGTCCATGCAGTGAGCACCGGTCTCGTCATTCGGATCGGGGTATAAATTCGTTTTAATCGATTGTTGTATTTCAAATTCCATAGTATACTATACATTTAACGAAATAATATTGATCAGTTTGGCCTATCTGAAAAGCCCTCCCGGAAATACTCCCTATTTAACCCTTTATACTAGATTAGGAATAATTAATGTTTGATTTTTTTTTCTTTTTTTTGGGGGGGGGGGGGGGGGGGAGCAACAGCACCCAAGCTTCCCCCCCCCCCCTTCCACCCACCAGTACGCCAGTGCACTACGAAGAAAGTTAGCAGAATAATGCTGTTTCTATGTTTGAAGGAAAACAACATACACAATATAATTTTCTAATAAATTAAAGATAATATTTCATTCCACCCACACATTCAGAAAATTAGCCACGGAGGCTGTATAAATTAATGTTCACAGTAATAGTAACGGCGATACATACTTTTTTGCTCATTTTTTTTTTTCTCCATCGAAATGCCCCCTTCCCCTCCGACGACGCCCCAGGCTGAGGCTACACCTCGATCTGTACCATAGCAGTGTACCTAATGACAACATTCCTGATATAATCAATCATACTGTTCCCTATAAAGTTATTTTGTTAATTTATAGAATAGAGTAAACATGGTAAATACAATATCCAACTATACACCTTGAAACATGCCTTGAGGCTCGAAGGCCCATATCTCCATCCCTATTGCAAGCTGCTGATAGAAAGGTGTGGCAGAGTATTTAGGGGCCCATTTAAAAATATTGTCTTGCAGAATTATTATTATGGATCCATCCCATTCCAGGGTAAAGGGGTAGTACATTTTTGGTAAGGCTGAACTTTAGTAACCAAACATGGACAGTAACATTATACACTAATATATATAACTCCACCATGCTCGAAAGGTATACAAAATTACAAACGACTAAGTAAAAAGCCCGTTATCATTCAAAAAGAGCCATTACAACACAAGAGGGCGCTTTCTAAAAAGGCATTGGTTTCAACCATTTTTCATACAAAATTATGCATGCGATGTTTTATTGAAATGATGATTAAATAGAGAGATCATCAACAACTATCTAAAAAACGCTTTTGAAATTTTTTTTGAAAAAGTGCAAGCATTTAAAAAAATTTTGAAAATATCATATAATTATTTGGGCCCCAAATAATTATAAGATCAGATATATTTATTGATATTTCAGCCGTTTCTGGCTCGATTTTGACCAAATAAAATATATTTTGCAATTAAAATTGCATGTTCTCTCAAATTCAAAACAAATTGTGATGTGCAGCGCCCTCTCTACCAAAACTAAACTACCCCTTTAAGGGGAACATAACTGATGTATCTTATCTTTATAATAAATAAAGATCTTACATAATACATTACATCAGAGAAATAAATCACTCTCGGTGTGCTTAGTCAGACAATTAGCGGAATTTCTAATGAGTCAGTCGAGTCAGTCAGATGGCGGATTGGTGACGTCATTCTGAATATTCATACTATCTTCTTCCGGCCGCGGCCGCTCATTGTGTGTGCAAATGAATGGGGAAGAGTGGGAGTAGTGACAGTGCTTGTACTGTGTGCCCCAGCGTTGGCATGGGAGTAACGGTAGCCTGTGTACATAGTCGGCAGTCCGTCGCGTGCGAATATATATTACAGAATGTGCGTGGGTATGTAGAAAGGCCTATGCGCGAATTATGTGTGCATAAATTATGTTCGTGTTTGTAGCATACAGATCAGAGCGGCCGCGGTTTTTACACACAGTCGAATCGCATACTGCACACGGTGATTTCCTTTTTTATTTCTCTACTTTTTAATTTCGGTGGAGGGAACTCCCATTTTCCACTATAAGCGGACTCGCGAAGCGACGCACCAACCGGCGAACACACGCTTTTCGCACTATAGCATACTCGCCGCACGAGGAATATATATACCCCTATATAGTTACCGCTATAGGGAGGTCCCCAAGACCCGTTACTTTGCTATAGCCGGGTGGAAATATACAATACAACACAATACCCGATAATAAAACATAATCGTGATCTGTTTGGCGAAAACTGACGGTGTTGGATTCCAATGTGGATTAATACGGCAGAAGGATCATCAAGATGACGACGAGTAGCACGGTGAAGAATAACTACCAGCCGATGACTGCAAACGGCAATGGGGCAGTCAAGAACGGCAAGACCGACCATACAACATACTCCGTGGATTATAAGAAGTAGGTTGGATATATTATTTGAACATACGAATATATATGAAGTTATTTATCATAATTATATAATGTATGTACGCACGTATGTTTTTGTTTGTTTGTTTGTATGTATGTTTGTTTGCATGCATGTATGCATGTAATGTATAGATGTATGATATGAATTTGATGTATGTTTCAGTTTGTAATTGTATACTGTATGTGTCTATAAAATGAGTCCATGTTCATAAGAATGTACGTACTGTTTGTATGCGTGTGTTGATGTATGTGTTGATGTACCGTTGTACGTCCTCGACACGTGTATAATGGTCACCAGTCCTATCCCCCTTTCCATACTCGAATGCGTTTGAATTGAGCCTAAGTAAGCCTATTCCTTTTACAATATTGATACTTACGTCAATCAATGTAAGCAGTCTTTGAATTAAAATCCTTGGCTTTAGTAAGCTATTTTACATTGCAGATTTCCAGTTTAGTTTGTATTTCCCACGCCTTTTCTTTTCATCATCGGTTCTCTTCTGATCTTGTTTGCTTGACATTCACACGAACCAGTATCCACAACGCGCTACTGATTCTGAACCCACACATTTCATTCATGACTCAGCTCAGCTGAGCCTCTAGCCAGAATACCAGATCTACTCACCCACCCACCAATACACTAAATAATACACAATTACTATAGTAATAAGTATACTCCACTGGGTTGAGCTTGTAATATACATGTATAGCGAACTATTATAAAGACTATAATACAGATATAATATACTTGCTAGTGTTTATATCCTTCTCATATGACTTGGGTATTTTGCAATAGTATGATTTTGTTAGAGAATGGTTGAGCTTATACTATATAGCGAACATATAAATACTGTTATAAAGACTATACTAAAGATAGATGCTTGCTAGTATATTAATACCCTTCATTTATATGTTTTCCATACTAAGTTTAAGTTTGTTTTTAATGTCAATGGGTGTTCTTTATTATACTCATTGTAATCGTAAAGTCATGTTCATTTATTCATTGTTATTATCACCATCCGTATTACACACAATAAAACGATTCATTTCATGAACACAGTGCTGATTATATAAGTTTATCATGCAAAAGTAGGCCTATATAATTGTTATTTTGTTATGCTCAGCTATACGTACAAGTCGCCCAATATTTTAACATATATGACTATCAGTGATACCCATATTACAACCAGGAAATGTTCTAAGAAAAAGAGGTATGTTTGTATTGTTGAGGGTACAATCGAGTAAAACACAAACAAACAAAAAGCTAGCGGAATATTCGACGTTTATACAATATTGTACGTCTATCTATATGCTGCAAACATGCATGGTATAATGAAATTCAACAGTAAACGTAACGTAAAGAAAAGAAATCAAATTAATCAAATTCGAAACGAAAGCCTCGGGGAATAACTTGAAATGAGTATCGATGTGGTTTAAATATTAGATATTAATCGACACGTATTATAGATTGTCTTCAGACAGTGCAAGACTTTGCACCCAGCGGTTATTTCGACGTTCTTCATAATCTTTGTTGTTCGTTATCTCCACCACTGGTTTAAGGTTATGATAAGAATATATGAATAGGGGCCAGGACTACACATTTCAAAGAAAATTGGAGATGAAAATAAAAATCAATGAGTGAATGAAGGGTGTTCATGGATATTCTTTTTATGTAATTTATTTGTTCATATTTTTGAAGAAAAAAATGTATTAGATATTTTAACAAGCGTCAAAAGTTATGTACATGAAGATTTTGTCATATATATTTGTGGAAAAATAATTAGTAAACGAGAGTTTCTCTGTCACATAATGATACAATATCTAGAAAAAATAATTTGCTTATTTTCCTACAACACATTGAATCAAATATTGATCAGACGAAATTTGAAAGACCAGCTATTATTATACGAGTATGAGTATCGCTATTTATAAGTTTTGACAAAATGAAACTAAAACGTTTTCAAGTTGTTTTGGAATATGGTGTTACTTTTGTTTTCCCCCGGTGACCCTTTTCATAAAAGATCGTCATGATAAACTACAATTACTAATGATTTATGACTGTCTAAAGTCTAGTCAAGGTAATAGACAATAGAGGTTAAGTTCGGGTTATTCACCTTCATTGTGTACAGTTTTGTATTATGCACAATCACATGGTTTATGATTTATCATTCATGCAGTATGTATTATATGCGAAGCATGACGATTAATGTCATTGTGTGAACATTCATACAATTTTGGAATTTGGATGATGTCATCGTATAAACATGTATGATGTGTATGGAAGTAATATTTATGAGAATAATATTCAAAAAATAAACATAACCAAACATCGTTTCCTCATATTCTCAGAATATGAGGAAACGGATGTTTGGTTATGTTTATTTTTTTCACAAAACATGTTTTCAGATAACACAAACCATGCAACCCCCGCAGGCTCCTGTTTATTATTCATTTGTCAATTTTGCGTAGATTTATTGCAGTAAAACCATACAAAATGTTTAACCTCGTGTTAAAATTTCACATAGCGCAATATACGGAACGGAGAGTTCAATTTTGAAAATAGACCAATCACTATGATAATGCACCATATTGCATGGTTAGTTTCTCCATTATGTTGCCATTATGCAACAACACAGTCATATCATTATCAACGTTACGATTGTTATTTTGATCAAACTATAACACACAACCAAGTGTCCCGACTCCCGATAAAAATGATGTCTTTTGATCTGAATCGAGAAAAGGCCCGGTACCTTGTTAACTGTTGTAACCTTGTAGTTTGTAAAGGTCATTATACAACTAAACACTTCATCGTAAAATAATGATTTGACAAACTAACCTGACCTACCCGCAGTGGCGCAGCCAGGAATTCCAGCTGCGTCTGGCGGGGCCCAGGGGGCGGAGTCCCGGAAGCTTTTGAATTGTAGCTATTCAAAAGGCCACAAAATAATGAACCGGCTACTATTACCATTACTAAGCAAGCAATAAGCAACACATAAACAACAGAACAGGCCTGAGGGGGTTTGGGGGTAGGGGCTCGGCGGCCCAGGACCCCCCCCCCCCCCCCCCTCGCTTAGCCACTGCCTACCCGGCTTCCCCGCGTCCTAGTATACATTCTGTACTTCTCCAATCTCCAATCTTTATGACTTCATCCAAGTTGTACAAGACATCACCCTGAGGTTGACCCGACCCATTTCTTATCATGGAGTTCAATTCAATTTCCAGGATAAATGAAGCGAGTGTTCGATGAATGGTTACTGGAGAATGAAATGAGCTGTGTAGTAAACCTATTCAGTATCAAGCCCAAGCGACTAGAATGCCATTGAGGACTGGTATTACTATTTCATGCTTTAATAAAATGTAATTATGAGACCCCCATCCTTCGAACATGAGTCGAGTCGCTATAATATTATGGCAAAATAATATATAATGTATAACTTCGGATAATGGGCTGATAATGAATGTATATACCCTGACCCCACGCATCCCTATAAATAATACTAATTATATTATTAGGTTCGATTTATATAGCGCCTAATATTATACGATAGCATATATAATACATGATTATATTATATAGTATAACCCTGTTGCACTGGTTCAGAACTTTGTACAGTGCTGAATTATTGCTGTACCCTGACCACACCCCTAGTTGTGCAGATGCATTTGCCCTGACCCCATCCCTTACAGATATATTTTGCTGATAACTCTTGTGTCCAATCCTCATTGGTTCAGAACTTCGTATCATTTTTCTAAATCCCCATCCCTCGAGATGAGTTCGCTATTCTGCCGTCTTCATCTCTGGTTCATAACTTTGTATACCAAATTACATTAATTGCAGCATTATTTACGCAATGAGTAGTATAATTATAAACGTGCTCTTATACTTAATACTCTTATTATAATTATAATAGTATGTAGTATGCATGCTGAGACAATATATATTAATAGTGCTCATTTTGGAACGATGCGAAAGCGAAACGAAAGTCCTTGTGATTGATGTGAGACTGTGAACCTATACTTAAAATGTATTTATCATAAAGCGAATCCTTCTATAATGATCGTTTTTAATGCAAGAATGATTTAATGACGTCACAAAAGACGGGGGAAATGGGGTGGGGGGGGGGGGGGTGGTTCAAGGTCGTCAGGCGAATATGAGCAATTGGAGTTCGCGTCTGTTCACTATCCATCAAGAGATGTTAATTACGACGATATCTTGTCTGGTTGATGGCAGTGCGTGATTTCAATCTCATTTTAAATCTACTACATCGCATGGCCTACATGTACATACTGTACATGCGAAGGTATAGATTGGTTGAATGTGAGTACTAATGCCACAGTGCCAATAATAACTTAAAGGTACTTCAGATTCGTCAAATCAGATGCGCGGCGCCATCTTAAGTACACGTTGCGCACGGTGCGCGATGCACGTTAGCTCAGTGTCATGCGGTGCGCGCAAACTGGCCCAGTTCAAAATGGCGACCCGCTGTGTAGCATCCCCACGCTTGATGCCCTTTAATATAGAGAGTATTAGTCGGGCTGTGAAAAGTTTAAAATGGCATGCTGCTAGCCTGCATGAATACCGTTGAAATTTCGCTAGTTTCATTTGCACGATTCAACCTAAATATTTGCCATCGGATATAATTATAAAGGCCTAGCTATCTCCACACTATCGTGACAATAAGTTACTTATGGAAACGATCTCAAAGGGGACTCAAAGGTGCCTAGAGAACGACAAATTATCAAACTTAAACTAATTAAATTGTTAATTGTAGTTTCACATGTCGTCAAAACCAACCAAACAACTCACACAATATCAAAAGTAAAGAACACATTAAAGTTAACCTATAATTACTCAAATACTATTATAAGTAGTAGTACTAATACTACTGGCACTCATACACACTGCTGTTCATGATGCTATAGCATAATATAGCAAAGCTGATATCCATGATATTATACTAGTAAATCAATTACCAATAACAGTTTTCATGAACCGAATCTTCATTATAATTATGGTAATTATAATGTAACCGCGTGAAATCATCAAAAACTTGAGCCATTGCGGTAACATTTGTTTGAAATTATTTTTCCTGGTATAGTGCGTGTCAAAATATGTAAAGTCATACTACTACATGTACTTCACTGGTTGGTAAGTTCGTTCAATATGTTCAAATCGACATGAATGAAAAGTGCAGCGGTCTTGGCTTGTCATCTTGGAATCCAACTTGCTGGCTGTCTTTAATTGCGAGTATGGCTTATCATAGTCTTATAGTCAGGTGTTGCGTAAATAAGATATTTTTTGTATAAGTATCACTAAGACATGTTCTCTCTTCAAACTTCAATGTAATGGACGAATGTCTCCACAATAATTAGGCAACATGAAATTTGTGATGACTGTAAGGCCTATTATGCATTGTAGGATTAGGAGTTAGGACGTTGATTTATTATGAGTGTTTTTGAGAAAATTGTGTTTTTCACTTTCTTTGTCATACAAGAATCCCTACAAGTAAAGTTCTTAAAAACGTGACATAAAACCTGCCTAGAAAGTCAGGAGGATGTTTATTATGCGTGCAGCTGCATGCTGATGTATTTCGATATAGTGAACGTCCTTGTAATTATGTCGCAATAAGTATATATTGCCAACAAAAATTCAACAATTGTAGCGTATTTTGAAAATCATGTTATTGTATGACCTTCTTTGTAAACAATAGTCACTACAACTTCAAGTTATTAACGTACGATAATTCTCTATATTCTCGATATTTGTCAACACAAATTCCACTATCCTATAATATGCGACTGGACGCAAGACTACCGGTGACTTGTTGGGATGCCTCCAAATCACACTTGGAGATGTCAAGGGAATGCCAAGACCGATCTGACTGAAGATCACGTCGCCAAAAATAACGCCCCCTCTCAGTCGCCAGAAATAACATCCCCCTTTCAAGATTGTGTCTACAGTCTAGCTGCCCGATAATTCCCGAGTGACCGCGCTACATCTCACGTGAAGAGAATGACTTGCATCACAATTAGTACGTGTACAAAAGTAGTACGTCACCAGATATGATGTCCTACACTACAGTTAGGATTGTATCTGGTCTGGCAATCACCTTACACGTACTGTATCTAGAACATTAATGATAATGTTGTGGATGATCGCCAGAAATAATGTCACCCTTTCAAGTTTCAAGATTGTGTCTTTCCGGGCGAGTCCGTGATGACCCCGCCGCCATCTCAAGTGAAGGACATGGATTGCAGCATAATTGATACGAAACTACATGTATGTCGCCAAAAATGATGTCCACCAATTATGATAGTGTCTGGCGTTGTTCCCCTTTCATGTACCTTGATAATTATGAGCATGTTGCGGAATTTTCGCCAGAAATAACGTCCCTACTTCAAGCCTATCCGACCGGGCACACGAAAATAATGATGTACATGAAGTGGTGGATACATTAAAAGCACATTTTGAGAATAACCAAGACCTACTCAAGGTTTAAAAAAATCTTTGTTGCATACAAAGCAAGAAAGCCCCTTTTTCAAAATGTACTTCCAGCCTGGCGGCATAAACTCTGTCGAATCCTTGACCAAGTTACATCGCAAACGGAAGAAGGATGGGGAACGGGAGTGTGCGTAAGAGCATCTCATCATGTCCCTCCTTCGAGATTTTGTCCGACCTGACACCGCCACCCTTTCACGTCGAACAAGATATGTCGGTTTGCGACATACATTTATTATGAATCGTTCTGCTTGGCAGTGGCGTAGCTGGTGTATAGCCAGCAGGGACTTGGAACTGGCGCCCCTCTTTCAGTGAAAACAAAATCGAAACAATTTATACATTTGCCCCTCTCCCTCTGGGCCGTAAACAAAATAATCCTAGTGAAAGCATTTGCCTATGGATGGCACATGCTGCCTTGGCATCCCATGTATATGGGCTGATTCCGGCTGAAGCCCCCACCCCTCCACCCCCCCCCCCCTTTTCACTATTATGAGCCCACCAATTTCACGACGAATATGCCCCATTCTTTCAAAACCTTGTTACCCCTTTGCTCAATGCATCTGTACAGCTGTAGCCCTATAATAATTCTGCTCAATGGCCGTACTTTGACCCAGTGGCGTAATCCCGTCAAACTGCATGGTTGGGGGCACACGAATTATTGGGAGGGGGGGGGGGGGGGGGGGGGGGGGTGGCACACCCTATGTATTTCTATACTTGTTCAAAGATTTCCATATTATGTGTTATTGTTTGATTTGTTTCTCTACATTTATTGGGGGAGGGGGGGGGGGGGGAGGGGGTAGCGAGCTCCCCGCCCCCTCTCATATAGCCTACCGCACTATATTGGCCTACAGATTTCGCGTTTATACTTTATAGGATTGCACTGCGGCTTGAATTATGGAAATTCCCATGCATGCTGCACGCTTGCAAGCCGAGTCGAAACTGAACCTGAACAATTTATCAAGACTAATTCCTAGCGAGTATAAGACCAATTTGATGCAGATATTGCAGCGAGTGAAAAAGTATGGAAGCATAAAAATTGACCTTGATTGCATGCATTGCCATCGTGTTTGCAGTAATTTTACCCTAAACGCTTTCCATATACCACGGCATACGTCACCATTGTCTTATAACAGTAGATAACCTGTAAAATAAAGCAGCTTAGTTATGAGACGGTTAATATTCTTTGATTGCAATGCCATCGCATTTGCAGTAATTTTACGCTTAATCCTTTCCATACCGGGGCATTAGATTACCATTGTCATATTATACAAGTGAGAGAAGGCTACAGTAAGAAGACGGTTAACTCCCTGATTGCAATACCGTCGTCTTTATAGTAACATGTTAGATGAGGCTATGATGATTAGACGTTTAATTATTTGATTACGATGCCACCGGCTTTGCAGTAACTTTTACATTAAACACTTTCCCTTTATAAAACTGTTTACCGCGGTATGAGATTACAGTCATGTCATATCGTCTTTGGGATAAGGCTGTAGTATTTAGATGGTTAATTGTCCTGCTTCCCGCCAATGTACCTGCTTTTTGGCGGGAATCCTCGTGGCAAGGCAAGGGGAAGGATTCATGATGAACCATAATGGAATGCACACATGCATACTTTCACTGAACATGATAATCATGATTAGTAGATGTACACCTGAAGTCATTGCGGATATATCAGTTATGTGTTAGCATAGAGACATGCAATTTTGCTTATGTGTTATGCGAAAATGTTTCATTATTATCATTATGTGCAATGCACATCATTTATACTAAAATAAAGTAATTGACTAACTAACAAAATGGAAAATATATTATTCATAACGTATAAAGTTATAACTGTATTTATATATATTATTTATAGTTCAAAAATCTATACACGTACTCGCCGGAATGCGGGCTTGTGATGTTATGATTGTGATTTATTTTTGTATTAATAATTAACAATCATTTCCATTTACACACAGTACATACCATAGTTCATACATATTCAAGACTTATGAGAACATAAAATCGGCCAAACGTTAACATAGTCAATTATTGATACATAATTAATTTATGGAGGGAAATTCCAAAGTATAGAAACATGCAGTAATAGGCAATATAACGATATATACAAGAGTAATGTCTTTTTATTGCTATCTCAGTTTTACTTCCTCATTTCATGTCAATCTGCGTCCACACGGCATTCCCCCCCCCCCCCCCCCCCCCCCAATTGTTGGTGATTAGCCTATATACAGTTCACGATTATCACCGATCTGTACATTACATAAAGAACGTTGACATTTTCATGATAATTGAAATGTTGTTGATTTAAAAAAACAAAAAAATTGTGTTTGGGCAGGTTCAAATTTTTTATTAACGACCAGCGGCTTTCCATAATTTCAAGTCTAACCTACATTGACTTTCAACTGAAATAGAAACACCCCTTGCATGGTCTTGAAGATGAACTCGTTGTTTCGGGGGATGAACCCGGGTTTCGGGGATGAACCCGGGTTTCGGGGGATGAACCCGGGTTTCGGGGGATGCCCCCGACTCTAGATGCGCCTGTGCACCCGTACAGCAGACAGCCATGACAAACAATCCATTTAGCCAGGTACACTACACTCCATCAAGGATGCGATATCCATCACTTGTTTTGGCGGGCAAGTGCACCATGGAGGGAGAGCGAGAGTGTGAATGTACAGACTGATGTAGAGCAAGTGGCCGATTAGTTATCGCGATTGACGTTGCGAAAATATTCATAATTATAGAGATGTAATTGCCAGACTTTTCCACAAGCTGCATCCTCACACATAAATGACTGTGCATTGCATTGTGTTTAAAGTGATCCATTAACTTTTGTCATATTCGAACAAAATCACTGGGAGCATTCACATTCGTCTTGTATATATATGTATACATAATGTGCATGCCTTGTTGTTTGGTTACATAACATAATACAGAAATGGGGTTTTAATTTTGTAATTATTGTCTCCGTAATTAAGGAGATATTTATGATTGAATTGAGGCGTTTTTTTTTTGTTTTTATTGTATTCAACATCAAAGTGCAAAGGGGATAATTATGTTACATTAATAATTTTCACATAGACCTTTCACTATAGGTAAATGTAGTAACCATGAGTCATTTTCTATGAAATTATCACACAATATTCAGAACAATCTTACGATGAATAAGTATAATTATATTGAATGAAGTCTCAAATATCTCTTTTAGAAAAAAAATCTCATGAAGTTAATGGATCACAACCTATTAATTATTAATCAATAAGTTATTGATTCGTAAGGTCTGCTAAAAATGGATTTTTAATATTTTTTTCAAGTTCATAGCATTTAATAAAACGGATTATTTGAGAAACATTGTTAGTGTCATTTGTTAGTGGTAGTCCTAAGGTAAAAGTATAAACAAAATGTTTTGCTTTACTTTGCTTTGTAATCCTGTTCTGGTTGTTCCAATTTGTTTGGTCCACTTTGCCCCGGGTTCCCCTACATGACTGTATGTTGAAGAGTTTGTTTATGAAGTTATTTAACTTGACTACATGATATAAATGACTCAATCAGTGTCTCTGGAACTTAAACAAAATGCATCAAATTTAAAAATAAGGAAATAATTTTATGACCTATATTTTAACTTCTGGTTTGGGTTTGGAGGAATGTAAGTTATTCAAACAAACTTGTGTATTCGATACGAGCAAATTCGCCGTAACTCTTTATTTCCATTATCTAATTTGTATTGCACTATTACCAGCTAATGACTGTTAAAGGGGCCCTGCAATCCAAATAAATTAGCCTTTTAAAAGTTGTCAACATAGTTTTATGTCACTATTCCAGTCAAATTATGTACAACAAATTACTGAATTGAGAAAAACATTACAATTTGTACCAGAATCACAGCATTTCACGACTTGATATGCCCCGCCCCTCAAAAAAGTGCCGTTCTCGGCGATAGAGGGCTTGGATTTTTGACGTCATTGCAGGAGATTGTAAGGCTTTGGTGTGCAATTGATGTGTATATAACGCACACTATTATTGCATCAAATGGTAATATAGAGCATTAAAACTGTAGAAATCGGAACTCTTGTATTCAGTATACATATTACATTGTATATGTAATCAAATGTGTTAATTTTAGGGCGTGCTTTGTTATAATTTCCATTTTTCGAGCAAATAATAACCTCCTTTTGGTGAAAATCCAGTAGCAGACGAAAAACTGCCTAGGCTTAAGAACATACCCTTTTGCGTTTTACGAGTATGCTATCCTGCTAATACGACAGCGCTCACTTGTACGAACGACTGGTAAACGCATCCAGCTTTCCGTGATTGAGATCGTACGGTGCGCCCAAGTACTGAGCTAGCCGATGCGGTGGCCGTGGGTATACTGTGCCATACAACAGCAGTGTTGGAGTCATACTTCTATGCATACATAACGTGTACGTACGTGTACGGTCGATCGGGTTGTTGTTCTGTGATCAGCCGTTTCCGAACAGCTGTTTTACATTGTATTATCTTCGCGTTCAAGTGGATTTGAGAGTTAGCAGCTCTAGCTCAGTGAAATTATTACTATGTCATCATCACGGTGTGTTGTTGCTGGTTACACATACAACAATACGAACAATGAAGATGTGAGCCTTCACGAGCGACTAGTCATTTTAGACGAATGGACTTCAATCAAAGGTGAAGCTTACGAGAGATGACTGGCCCAGTGGAATCGCGATCTGGTGTTATCTGTAGACTGTACTTTCAGACGATGATTTTGAACTAGCTGGGCTTCATTTCATGCCATCAAATTGCCATCAACCAACTTGTAGGAAAGGCCTGTGAGAATTGCCGTTGAGAAACACAAAATGGGGGTAAGAATATGACAAGTTGTACTGAAATGAAAACAATATTAATTTAAACGTTCTGTCAACAGTAAATTGATCCAAATCAAAATCCAAAAGCAATGCCAAAGTTCTATTATTCACATAAGAACAACAATTATAGTCTTTCTTGAGGTGATAACTGATGTGCTAATTGCAAGATTATGAGGCGTGACATTGCCATGACCATGTCAGATCATTGTCTTGCTTTTACATCAGTTGTATTGCATGATAGCTTGTGTGATAATAATTATCAGGCTAGTTTGATTGTTATATATATTAACCCATTGCTTACAGGAACCAAGTCAGCTTTGTACAGATGTGATTTCACAATCTCTTGTCTTGGGACACAAATTCATCTCACACATCACAGTAGCTAATTTACATATGTATGTAAAAAAAAAAAAAATAAATAAAAGATGTAGGTCAGTGTTGGTTTTATATTTCTTCCTTTTTACTGTGTGAACATTCAGGTACCAACGTTTGAGAACAAATTGGAGGCACATTTGCTGAAGGACATGATAAGCTGTATGGGGGAAGCAAACTTCTTCGCTGGAGGCATTTTATGGAGTCCCAATCTGAAGGCATATATGGATACAAGGGCATGACAACAAGGTACATGTATGTCTAAATATAATTTCTTATGCCTGCGGTGACTTTTTTTTGAGTAATGCAAAATTGATTCAATCTATCAGATCAACCGTTTCCTAAAATCCCTAATAAAATTTGCATACACTGTTATGTAATCAAATTATTTGAATGTGACTAAATGCACAATTATTTATTTCACTTAGGCATTTTAAAGGAGATGCATCATAGAAAGTGGGGCATAACACGACACCATACAACATATATATTTGGAAAAAAAAACAATAGAAAACATCTG
>JBAMJV010014554.1:0-25526 GCA_037951105.1 Echinarachnius parma
GCCCACGAACCTCTTATCGCTTTAGGGATTTATTCTACTGCATGCGGAATTTAGAATTAGAGAGGATGCAAGCAACATGAATGTTACTTTGAGTCATAGAACTTGGAGAAGAATGTGGAAGAGAATAAAATGTTTGAAATCTAGGACAGTCCATTAAAGTGCGTATCTCACCGGCGGAGACGTCGCCGCGACTGCCGCGACTGATCAGTCGCGGTAGTCGCGGCGACTCGGGAGACCCGAAAATGGTTTGCAATCTCACCAAGGCGAAGTCTCGGAGACGTCTCCGCGACGTATCCATGGGAGCAGGAACAAACTGTACCAACTGATAAATAACTCAGTCACGTGGTCTCTAAAGTGGGTCAAGCAACGTCAAGTAGTGTCGCGGAGACGTCTCCGCAACGTCTCCTCTCAGTCGCCTTGGTCTCCAGTAGGTCGCGGCGACGTCGCGGCGACGTCTCCCCAGTCGCGGACAAAATAAGTCTCCGCGAAGTCGCCGCGACTGATGGATACGTCGCGGAGACCTGCTGGAGACTGAAAAAGTCTCCAAAAAAATCGAACATGTTTGATTTTCCCGCGACTCCCCGGAGACCTGGCTAGTCTCCAGGAGACGTCGCGGAGACGTCTCCGCGACTAGCGGAGACTGAGTCGCCAACTAGTCTCCAGCCCGGTGAGATACCACCTTTAGTTCGTTCTAACGCAGGATTTTATCCGAATGTTAGCAGGTTCGTTCGAACATTATTCCGCCCACACAACCCAATATCGCTGGTTCATGCTGTAGAGACCTTTCTATAGATTGCGGAATTCGATTTTTGTGTTTGTTTGAGGGGAGCAAGAAACCTGAATGTTACTTCCAGTCATAGGAATTGGCGGAGAATGTGGAGAATACTAATATGATTGAAATCTAGGACAGTGCGTTAGGTTCGTTCAGACACAGGAATCGATCGAATAATGAAACGACGTTTCGTTCGATCATTATCCCGCCCACGAACCACTTATCGCTTCATGGATTTATTCTACTGTTTGCGGAATGTAGATTTAGAGAGGATGCAAGCAACATGAATGTTACTTTCAGTCCTAGAACATGTATGACTTCGCGAAGGATGTGGAGAAGATAATATGATTGAAATCTAGGACAGTGTGTTAGGTTCGTTCAAACGCAGGAATCGATCCGAATTTTACCATGTTCGTTCGATCACTATTCCACCCACGAAACCCAATATCACGAGTTCGTGCTGTATTTTAGAGACCTTTCTATAGATTGCGGAATTCGATTTTTATGTTTGTTTGAGGGGAGCAAGAAACCTGAATGTTACTTCCAAT
This sequence comes from Echinarachnius parma, assembly GCA_037951105.1. NCBI lineage: Eukaryota > Metazoa > Echinodermata > Echinoidea > Clypeasteroida > Echinarachniidae > Echinarachnius > Echinarachnius parma. The sequence goes on from JBAMJV010014554.1 coordinate 1,321, forward strand.
ACCAAGAATGTGCGACGACTGTAGACTAGTGTATCATGGTGGAAATCTAGGACAGTGCGTTATGTTCGTCAGACACAGGAATCGATCCAATAATGAAACGATGTCTTGTTCGATCAGTATTCCGCCCACGAATCCCGATATTGCTTGTTAAAGGCAGTATGACTCATATGAAAACACCGCGGATCTTTCTCAAAATTTGCATGTAGCTATAGGGAATGATGTTAGTAAAAATGTGTGAGAAATATCAAATCAATTGACCCCTAACCTCTTCATTAAACAAATTTCATATTTTGTTTGTCTAAGTACAAGGAATGGAGGAAGATTGTTGAAAGAGGAACATGATCTAAAACTATAGGACCGTGCGTTTTAGTCTGTTCAACATGATTGTACAGACACAGGTGCTTGATTCTTTTCCATTATGCCACTACATGTACAGTGAGTCGTGAAAAAGAACACGAATGAATTTCACACATTTAATGCTATGTATTGTGTTTTCAAGTTTAATGTTCTGCGTGCACCCAACTCCGACTCACCGTAACGGAACAATGCAACGAAGTAGTTAAAATGCTTCAGAAAGAGTGCTTATATATGTCCTTGCAAACGCATGGACTTACGAAATGCTTCGATCGTTTCGACCAGGGTCGTAGCTACGGCTGAGGCACACCCCCGCTCCTTAGACCCCCGTTTAGAAGTTGGCTGAGGCACACCCCCGTCAAAAGACAATTCGAGTACCCCCCCCCCCCCCCCCCTCCCCTCACCACCCCCGGAAGTAAACCATGACATGTCCTTGGAGGGTGATTTCAGTCTGTTCAAACGCAGACAAGAGCTCCGATGTTACCATTTGCCACATTCTTGCCATGTCACCGCATGAGAGCAGCGATCGATGGTTCACGCTTTACTGCTAACGAAAATGGAACGAACAGCGCCATTCTCGCTTCTTTCATTTCATGTTATTGTGAGATGACCATGAATTTTTTATATAACGACACCGATATATTTCTTGTCAGGTTTATGCATTGTATACAACTCTACTCTTATTTCAACTAATGTGATATGTTTGAATAGCGTCAATCGACTTTTGTATGAATAGTCTAGTATACGTCATTTGTTCAGGCACGGGTTCACACACGAGCTTGGTATGTGGATGCATGATTATAGATCAGCGCTGATTGGCCCCGAAACGCGACGTCGTACAGAGTCATGATGTGTGGACCCAGGGTTAAACCAGCGCACATCATAGTCAGCAATAACCGACTCTACATGGGGTTTTCTTTGATAAACCTGACTTCGTACTACTACCACCCCTTTCTGAATTCTAAATGTAGCGGTCAGTGGAACAACCGTCGGAATAGAGACTGATTTTCGGTCTACACACGTCATACCTGAGTTTCAGGGTCAGGCAGTTGTGTGCTACAGGATTAGATCAGCGCACATTTCAGTTACCCGAGACTCGGGGTCAAACATATAATGCTGTGTAGACGCAGGGTTACATCAGCGCACATAATCTCATACACAGGATCAGACATGTGACGTGTGAACACAGTGTTAGATTTACGCATATTTTACCCGAGACTTGGGGTCAGACATAATGCTACGTGGACGCAGGGTTACATCATCACGGGGGCAGACTTATGCTGTGTGGACGTATATTAGGGTTAGATAGCACCGTGTTGCCCAACAAGCGACTGGCTGGAATACTCCCCAGGGAGTGGAAAAGTGCACTTTGTGAGCAGGAAGTGTGTTGACCGGGGTAATGATAATAGCGCTTAGGCGCTCATTGGAATTTGCACTCTATAAATATCCATTATTATTATTATTATAAGTAGTAGTATTAGTATAATTATTATTATTATTATTATTATTATTATTAATATTATTATTATTATTATTAATATTATTATTATTATTATTATTATTATTAATATTATTATTATTATTATTAATATGATGAAAAATACCAATGAATTGGCTCCGCTAGGGTAACACCCCGGCAAGAGTTAGCCCATAAAGTCACAATTATTATATTATCAAGGTCAGACGTTTTGATGAGTAGACGCAAAGAGGTGGATCCATTAGAGAAATTATAATTATTATGATTAACCTTCTGTCGTGTCTGTGTTGCCGAAAAGAGGATCAACGCTAATGATGTTCACTCTCTAAATTAATGTTGATATTAGCAGTGGATGCTGTTATGCATCAAAATATATTTTTTCCCTTACATAATTAAGCTTCGTTTCAAAATAATTTTCTTATCCCGCTTCCTGAATTCCCTTTTTCTTATTTTATATACCCTCTAAAGAATGTTTTGTAAAAAAAGAAAAGAAAAGGTATGATGCTAAAAATTACAAATTTAGCCTAAAATATATAACATAATTTTGCAAGATTACAATTGTACATTTCCTTAACCGTAATTATTCTTCTGGGTGTGGATAGCTGGGGGTACAAAATGGGGGCACGTGCTCCCCAGACCCCCATCCCGTAGATGCGCCCCTAATCCACATAACGCTCGTCAGTGGCATAGCGCCGGACTTGGGGGGGGGGGGGGCACGTGCCCCCAATAATTTGATAAAAACAAGCAAACAAACGGAGGAAATCCTTCACAAAATACAAAAATAAATAGAGTGTGCCCCTAATCAAACCAACCACGTTATACACGCTATTGCAGTATTACCTGTTGCAATGGCACAGTCTGTCATCGTTTCGCAGTTAATCCACAATCATCTTCCCTTGATATCGGTGGTCAATGTCTTGGTCGATAACCGAGACAAAAATAGAATTCACCATTCCCTATTTATTCCCTTACTTCTTTTGTCCGAATATTACCCTGAGCCTGAGACATATTATACAAGGGCGGGTTCTAGGTTTTTCCTGATATTTTATGCCATGCTGTCATCGTGTAATTATAATATGTAATCATAATCGTCGTTTCCCCTGATCATACCCGTTGATACCGGTAGTCAATGCTTTGCATCGACGGTTACCCAGACAAAACTATCCCATAGGTGTCCCCCTTCTTCTTTTGTGCGAACATGTCTAAGACTAAGACAAGAGTGGGTTCTTGTTTTTTTTCCTCCTGATTATGCTGTCATCGTAATTGTTTTCCCTGATTATACCCGAAGAAACTGGTAGTCAAGGTTTTCATAGATGATTACAAAGACAAAAATAGAAATCACTCTTCCCAATTTGTCCTCTCCCTTTTTCGTCCGAGCATTACCCCTAGAATAGCGTGGTTTTTTTGGTATATATATCACCGTTTCCCTCGATCAAACCAATACTACTGGTGGTCAAAGTATCTATTGGTGATCACGAGATATATTGCTTCGCTTCATCCGAGCCACTTCTCTCGTTCAAGCAAAACCGCTTTCATAGCTATATAATAGTCAGTGGTTGTGGGTTATAGTCATCATTACCGCATTTGTTGCTATGGTGTAGTGAAATATTATCGTCGCTTAGCGACTAACGACATCAACTGGCCGTGATGTCCGGCGGGGAGGTTGATGACCACTTTAAGATGGTATTTGTTACCCGTAATACCCCTTCTTTCAATCAATTTGTTATGGTTAATCTTAACATCTTAACGTCCTTCCCATTATCGAGTTGTGGGATTTGTAATTATTCTTGTTTGGCAGTTTACGACATCATCACCCCCATTTGCCCCGTGGTCACGTTCCTGAAAATCGTTCGTATGTGATCACCTATCATCACTTTCAGAAGAAGCCCCCCCCCCCCCCCCCCCCCCCCCTCTACATTACGCTGTCCCCATCTCGCCAACCATTACCCCTATCCTGTATTATTGGATCAAGAATAATGTCTAAATCCGTTCCAGCAGCGTAATTATTAGGTCCTTACCGTGGGAGGGGCATCACTCCCCAACCCCACTTATGATCCCCTGTCAGCACCCACAAGTTTTTGTTTGTTTGCTTATTTCGCCACCGTCAAGACCGTGGTCATTAAGCTGTCATGTCCATAGTTGATCACCGTTTATAATTTCCCTATATCTATTTTCTCTCGTGGTTAATCAACAGCGTCATGCATACGGCCAGGTCCATGGCTGCTTCGTGTGGCAGCTTACCGTCTCATCTGGCATCTGCCCCCGGTGCTCGGTTGTCAAATTCATCATGTCTCTTTCATCGATGATTACCGAGTAATATTCTTGACAAGTGACGTCACTTTAATACTTGTCGTCCTCCGCCCTTGTTGGCCATTATTTTCCCTGTGTCCACATTGACAACGGGACTCGGAGGACCGATTGTCGGGTACTAACCAATGATCTATAGTACTATCCTTGTGTCTACATTGACAACGGGACTCGGAGGACCGATTGTCGGGTACTAACCAATGATCTATAATACTATCCTTGTGTCCACATTGACAACGGGACTTGGAGGACCGATTGTCGGGTACTAACCAATGATCTATAATACTATCCTTGTGTCCACATTGACAACGGGACTTGGAGGACCGATTGTCGGGTACTAACCAATGATCTATAATACTATCCTTGTGTCCACATTGACAACGGGACTTGGAGGACAGATTGTCGGGTACTAACCAATGATCTATAATACTATCCTTGTGTCCACATTGACAACGGGACTTGGAGGACCGATTGGCGGGTACTTACCACTGATCTCTAATCATATCATTGTGTCCGCGACGCCATGCGTGCGCGCATAGGATCCTGTATACCAAAATCGCTTGCGCTCTGATTCTTTTCGATGAGCGTATCATCGCATAATTAAACGTCGCTCTCAGTGCGCACAAACATAATATGCGTGATTGACTCATCGAACAGTTATCCCGTGATTGGGATTTAGAGCGCAATATAGATTTAGAAGCCACAGACATGAGATATATATATACAGATACCCCCACGAACAGAAGAAGTTTCTACAGATCTGCGCAATATACGGTCTGTCCTCTTATTTTCGGATCTTGTGTAAAAGCGAAAAACGAAACAAAACAAGATACGATGGAATAATATTGTTGACTGTTTATCACCACAGTACATAATAACAACCGCATCATCATTATCTCCGGTATTGATCCTGGCTCATAATCATGATAATCCGTCCCTTTTCAGAGACCGTCATTGATTGATCCAACTCCCCAAAGAGCGATGTTTTGGTTAAAAAAAATATATATACGGTCGGTCCTCTTATTTTCGGATCTTGTGTACAAGTGTAAACAACAAATATGATGGATTTCTCTTGACTGTTTGTTATCACGGTACGTCGTGTCATCAATCGAATCATCATTATCTTCAATATCGATCCTGGCTCATATAACTCGACCCTTTCAGAAACCGACAATGATAGTGCCAACTGTGGACTAATCAGATTGGACGCTTGCATCGAATGTCACAAAAATCGTGAAAATAATTATAGAAATTTTTAATTTAATCGGATAAAAAAGTAATACTTTTAGGTCTTGTGACTTCAGTGTTACCAACAATGTACAAGCAGTTGGAATGTATACGAAAAGGGGATACAATTTGATGTATACGTCCTGCCTAAAATGTTGCTGAAACAAAAAGGCTCTAGCTAATGAAAAACCTTTTATAACGAAAACGTTGTATGAAACCATTTTTTCTTAAAAATTCGATTATATTGTACAAGAAGCGTACAAGAAGGTTTCTAAATCTATAGGAATTTATACATATACATTATTCAATATCACTTATCGTGCTTTGAAGGCAATAAACAGTTGTAATTTGTAACATTTCGATATTGGCTACGAAGATGTTGATGAACAACATAGCCAGGTTTTTAAGAAACACGCACCGACTCACAAACATTGACATATTATATAACGAAATACAAAGTGTCTCTCTCATCTCACACGCACAAACAGACTGACATACACACAGTCACACACACACACAACACACACACCCACACACACACGTACACACACGCGCATGTATACGCGAAAAATATTCGAACACAAAGTCATACACATACACGCACGCACACACGCACATACACACATGAACGCACATACACACGCACACACACATGCACATAATTGTGCTTAATTTCAATCAAGATTACATACGCCCAAATTCATATTGAAAATGTCATATATCCACGAATAAATTATCCACAACAAGCGATGTTATTTATGGTAGATTGAGGTTATCTAGGGTAGATGGTAATCTATGGCGTTACATATTATCACAATGCAGCGTGAAATAGTACACTCATTATAAAACAAAAAAAAACCTTCAAGGACTTTGTATCATACAAAGAAAAATCTACTAAAATAGTAACTGTCATGATTGTTACACGTAAAAGCTATCTATAGTAGATAGTAACATATTTGAAGAAAATTATCAAAAAGAAATGACGGCGTGAAAATAAGTCGCACATCATTTGTATAAACGATAAACCCCCCAAACATCCAAAACACACGCAGAAACACACGCTTAAAAGATGCAGGTACATACATTGCACACCATGTCAAAAAAACATACACAATACACAAAATCCATCACAAAATATACAGACAGGTACTCAAATTGAGAACACACGGCAAGACAACCGAACAAACACATGCATGGTGGTCATACCCCCCCCCCCCCCCCACCTCACAACCTCATATAATATAATTAACACAATCATGTGGCATGCAGAAGTCAATGCCAATTCCAAGAACATCATCACAGTCATGTATATAATAAATTATGCAACACTTATTGTATTTCAATCAGCATTTGACCAGTATGTTTGATGTATGTATCATGGGCGTCGCTACTTACGTAATACCCATTCATCAGGGGGGGGGGGGGGGGGGGTGGATGAATGGATCATCCCCCCCTGATCAATGGGTATCAATGACAGATCGACGCCCTTGGTATGTATATAAACGGTATATATAAGGCTAGTCAGGCAACGCAATTCATCTAATAATATACTGCAGTTCATGCAGCCACCACTCAACCACGTGATTGAGTAAACATTCTGTTGAATGTAAGGTCATCCAGAATAAACATAAATGTGGAGAGAGAGAGAGAGAGAGAGAAAGAGGTGGATCTACGGGAGGGGGGGGGGGGTAGGGGGTTTAACCCCCCCCCCCCCCCCCCCTTGGGCTGCCAAGTGAAACTGTGATGTGCATAGAAAAACGCCATCATGGGTGTCCAGACCCACACAGTATCCGCATCGTCATTGGGTCAACCCCCCCTTAGCAAAAAGCTAGATCCAAACCCCCACCCCCCCCCCCCCCCCCCTTAGCACAAAGCTAGATCCGCCCCTGGACTTATGTAGAGAAAGAAAAACAAGAAGAATGTGCACATTTGGTGGAAAATATATGGTAATTCCTTGGAAAATGTCGGAGGCCGCGGTCGAGCGAAGAAGAAAAACGTAAAAATAGACTTTGTAGGAATAAAAATGTATGTGTTAATTGCTGGAAAATTCTGTAGAAAAACGATGCAAATGGTAAAATCCCTTGCAACCCCTTTCGTGTATACAAAACAAAAAACAATTGACATGAACAGCCGCTACTAAGCTAATCAAACGTACCCCCATTCACACTTGTGCTGAGTTTTAGGGGTAAAAGCTGTCATAAATATATAATATTTCCATCGTGTCTGTTAACGACACAATTTGCTGTCATTGGATTAAAAATTAAGCACTTTTATGTTCACCACTATTATGTAATCATAGATTGAATGTCGGATTTCAAGTCTCAGTTACCTTGATCGCTGATGTATGATTGAAATAGGCCACCCATCAAAGATCATGAAATAAATCATATTTATAATCTCAGTATGTTCTATGGTTTTATGAGTGAAATAATGTAGATACAATTTAATTAGATTAGAGGGGTCGTGCAGTTTTGGTAAGGATGAGCTTTAGTAACCAAAACATGCACAATTGTTATTGTGCAAACTACAAACTAATAGTTATAACTCCACATGCTTGAAAGGTATAGAAAATTACAAACGACTAATTAAAAAGCCTGTTATCATTAACAAAAAGAGCCATTATAACAAAACAAAAGGGCGCTCTCTAAAAAAGCATTGGTCTCAACCATTTTTCATACAAAATTATGCATGTGATATTTTGGTGAAATAATGATTAGATAGAGAGATCATCAACAACTATTTAAAAACCTCTTTTGAAATTTCATGAAAAAGTGTATCCATTTTAATTTTTTTTATTTCAAGTCATCGAATATATCTGGACTCCAGATTTATTACGATCGGATATATTATTTATTGATATTTCAGCCGTTTCCGAACCGATTTTGATCGAATAAATTTTATTCTGCCATTAAAATTGTATGCTCTTTCAAATTGTATACTCAGTTTTTCATTACCTCACCAAAAAAGCATTTCGTGCAGCGCCCTCTATACCAAAACCACCGTACTTGTGCGCATAATTCAGCATTATCATTATTCCGAATATAGCACGGGCCCTCAGACAACGGCTCTACTTTATTCCCAAATTCGTTGGTTTGACAACATTGGAGAATAATTCCGATTTCAATCCCGATTTGAAAAGAATCCCTCGATTATTGATGCAAATGTGAACGCAAGATTAAACCACTACCTACAAGTGGGTAAGCCCTACAGAGGGCTGGGGAGGGGGGGGGGGGGGGGGGTGGCATTGAAGCAGGAATACATTATTTCCTCCCTCAGGCCCTGTCTTGTTGGAGATCACCCCTACCATCTCCTTTGGACAACAATTAATATAGAAATACATGTTTCATAATCATTGAACATCGAATTATTTTCCTCCTCTTAATCGCCCTCTGCCTTCATGGGCAAACCGCGCCCCCGCCCTTTTTTTTTGTCCAACCCCCGCCTCGGGTAACCATGACTACGCCTCCGCTTCCTACACGCCGTATGCGCTCTTTCAGGCTACCTTTCATACGAACATGCCGAACCAATCAATCGGTAGACGCTAATGGGATTTCCTCGGTGGCAAAATAAACACAGATAGGCGTGGAAAGGCCTTCTGTTTATCCCCTTTATTCGGATTACCCTGAGTAAATTTAACTCTCACTCCAAGGACAGGTCTCTCTAACTCCAGCTTTAACACGTTAAAGCCCCACGACAGTCTTGAAAACTCTCCCTCATTTCCTGAAAACCTCTTCCGGAAAACCTCTATAATGTTCTGTAAACCTCTTCCTGAAAACTCTCCCTATAATGTCCTAAAATCCTCTATAATGTCCGAAAAACCCCTAGATAATGTCCAGAAAATCTCTTAATTGTCTTGAAAATGCGCTCTAAAATTTCCTGCAAACCTATCAAAAGACCGTAACCATTTACTTACAGTTTTCGAAAACTTCCACAATTAAAATCACCTCAATTTTCCCGAAAACCTCATAATTGTACGGACACCCTGCACTTAAATTTACTGAAAACTTCTAAAAAGATCCATACAAACCTCCCAAATATTTTAATTTACAAATGACATTTTCAAAACTGATAACCATGCAGATGTTGGAAATACCATTGATTCATATTGCTTATGGAGCTGAACCATTCACATTTTCCTTGCATTATTCATTTGTTTATTTATCTATTTCCACATTTTCATACATATTAAAAACAAACAATAACCAATACAATGTGATCAAAATTTCTTACAATCAATGCTACAAAAAATGGTTTGGAGGCCAAATTTAAGAACATTAATGCACACGAATTTTTTATATTATAATTTCTACGAAAATGATGTAGGCTATATATTATTGTATTTCAAACCTCTTAAAGGGGCCCTGCAACCCAAATGCATGTTGACCTCTGTTCATCTGTATTAGTGTACACATTCAATATTTGTAAACGGTTTGACCCAAATATGTTTTGTATATTTTTAAACATTTAATAATTTATTTGCCTTCATGTTGCTAAGCCCCACCTCCTAAAAAACCCTCCAGAGCAAATTCTATTGTTGACCTGCAGTGACATCATTTGTCAATCACTGGTCAGCTACCATGAGATTAACAGAAGATGAAAGTACAAAAAGAACATCCACAGATTAGGCTAATCACAATAGCATTACACGGTTGAATAGAATACCAACTCACACAACTTCAATTACAATAGCTGTTGCTATGTCTGAAGAAAAGCACTCTCTAAGCTATTGCATGGAGGTATGCAGGGCATGCTTTTGTGTGGATGTTCTTTTTGTACTTTCATCTTTTGTTAATCTCATGGTAGCTGACCAGTGATTGACAAATGATGTCACTGCAGGTCAACAATAGAATTTGCTCTGGAGGGTTTTTTAGGAGGTGGGGCTTAGCAACATGAAGACAAATAAATGATAAAATGTTTAAAAATATACAAAACATATTTGGGTCAAACCGTTTACAAATATTGAATGTGTACACTATTACAGATGAACAGAGGTCAACATGTATTTGGGTTGCAGGGCCCCTTTAAATGTTGTTGGCAGAAATGGCCCCGTTGCCGAAAAAGTTGCAACCGATTGCAAAGTTGCAAATTATTGTAAGGCAGAAAACATGCAATTAATCGTAATTTTTGTATTTAAAATGCTTGAAACCAATGAGTTTTAGAGAGCGCCCTCTTGAGTTGTAACGGCTCTTTTTGAATGATAACATACTTTTTACTTAGTCGTATGTAATATTTCTATACCTTTCGAGCATAGTGGAGTTATACTATTAGTTTGTTATGTAATGGTGCAGGTTTAGGTTTCTAAAATTCAGTTTGACCAAAACTGTACTCTCTTTACCAAAACTCAACTATTCCTTTAATTTCGTACACATATCGAAGTTGTGTTTAAATGTGTACCGGTCCCCATTCTTTTAATTATGTTAATCGGAGCCTGCGAATCTTATCGATTTGATTTTTCAAGAAATTAATCCGAATAAAAGCACAGTTATAAAACATTCGTCTACATGACTGCTTGAATGTGAAGATAAATGTAAGGATGCTTTAAATTACTGAAATATGAAAAATCGTTGCTTTTTGGGGAAAGAAGCTATAGTGTGAATTTCGTCTAGACGTTTAAAAAAATTCACGAGCTTGTTGAGTAAGAAAAAGAACTCCAACCGAAATATATTGAGTTATTGGTACATCAACCGTAATGGTGAATAATATGTTATTGGTATGAATTCGAAGCTAAGTGCATTAACCCAATTACCTATACGCGAACCTGGTGGGGTCTGTATTATCTCTTTCTATGGGGGTTTCAAAATCTAGTAGGGAACAGGTTAACCCATTGCCTACAGGAACCTGGTGGGGTCTGTATTATCTCTGTATATGGGGATTTCAAAATTGAGTAGGAAACAGGTTAACCCATTGCCTACATGAACCTGGTGGGGTCTGTATCATCTCTTTATATGATGGGGATTTCAAAATTTAGTAGGGAACAGGTTAACCCATTGCCTACATGAACCTGGTGGGGTCTGTATTAACTCTTTATATGGGGATTTCAAAATTGAGTAGGGAACAGGTTACCCCATTGCCTACAGGAACCTGGTGGGGTCTGTATTAACTCTTTATATAGGGATTTCAAAATTTAGTAGGGAACAGGTTAACCCATTGCCTACAGGAACCTGGTGGGGTCTGTATTATCTCTTTATATGGGGATTTCGAAATTTAGTAGGGAACAGGTTAACCCATTGCCTACAGGAACCTGGTAGGGTCTGTATTATCTCTTTATATGATGGGGATTTCAAAATTTAGTAGGGAACAGGTTAACCCATTGCCTACAGGAACCTGGTGGGGTCTGTATTATCTCTTTCTATGGGGATTTCAAAATTTAGTAGGGAACAGGTTAACCCATTGCCTACAGGAACCTGGTGGGGTCTGTATTAACTCTTTATATGGGGATTTCAAAATTTAGTAGGGAACAGGTTAACCCATTGCCTACAGGAACCTGGTGGGGTTGTATCATCTCTTTATATGATGGGGATTTCAAAATTTAGTAGGGAACAGGTTAACCCATTGCCTACAGGAACCTGGTGGGGTCTGTATTAACTCTTTATATGGGGATTTCAAAATTTAGTAGGGAACAGGTTAACCCATTGCCTACAGGAACCTGGTGGGGTCTGTATTATCTCTTTCTATGGGGATTTCAAATTTGAGTAGGGAACAGGTTAACCCATTGCCTACAGGAACCTGGTGGGGTCTGTATCATCTCTTTATATGATGGGGATTTCAAAATTGAGTAGGGGATAGGTTAACCCATTGCCTACAGGAACCTGGTGGGGTTTGTAATATCTCTTTATATGGGGATTTCAAAATTGAGTAGGGAACAGGTTACCCCATTGCCTACAGGAACCTGGTGGGGTCTGTATTAACTCTTTATATGGGGATTTCAAAATTGAGTAGGGAACAGGTTAACCCATTGCCTACAGGAACCTTATGGGGTCTGTATTAACTCTTTATATAGGGATTTCAAAATTTAGTAGGGAATAGGTTAACCCATTGCCTACAGGAACCTGGTGTGGTCTGTGTTATCTCTTTCTATGGGGATTTCAAAATTGAGTAGGGAACAGGTTAACCCATTGCCTACAGGAACCTTATGGGTCTGTATTAACTCTTTATATAGGGATTTCAAAATTTAGTAGGGAACAGGTTAACCCTGCTTACAGGAACCTGGTGGGGTCTGTATTAACTCTTTATATAGGGATTTCAAAATTTAGTAGGGAACAGGTTAACCCATTGCCTACAGGAACCTGGTGGGGTCTGTATTATCTCTTTATACGGGGATTTCAAAATTGAGTAGGGAACAGGTTAACCCATTGCCTACAGGAACCTTATGGGTCTGTATTAACTCTTTATATAGGGATTTCAAAATTTAGTAGGGAACAGGTTAACCCTGCTTACAGGAACCTGGTGGGGTCTGTATTAACTCTTTATATAGGGATTTCAAAATTGAGTAGGGAACAGGTTAACCCATTGCATACATGAACCTGGTGGGGTCTGTATCATCTATTTATATGATGGGAATTTCAAAATTTAGTAGGGAATAGGTTAACCCATTGCCTACAGGAACCTGGTGGGGTCTGTATTATATCTTTATATGGGGATTTCAAAATTGAGTAGGGAACAGGTTAAGCCATTGCCTACAGGAACCTGGTGGGGTCTGTATCATATCTTTATATGGGGATTTCAAAATTTAGTAGGGAACAGGTTAACCCATTGCCTACAGGAACCTGGTGGGGTCTGTATTATCTCTTTATATGGGGATTTCGAAATTTAGTAGGGAACAGGTTAACCCATTGCCTACAGGAACCTGGTGGGGTCTGTATTAACTCTTTATATGGGGATTTCAAAATTGAGTAGGGAACAGGTTAACCCATTGCCTACAGGAACCTGGTGGGGTCTGTATTATCTCTTTATATGGGGATTTCAAAATCTAGTAGGGAACAGGTTAACCCATTGCCTACAGGAACCTGGTGGGGTCTGGATTATCTCTTGTGCTCAATCTAGTAGGGGACAGGTTGGTTCAGACACCTAAATCAGACGGATGCCCGACAAATATACAATTTGCGAAATAAAATTATCCGGTGGTGAAAGTCGTCTCCATTGCTTCATGCACAAAAATGTCCGCCGGATAGAACAACGTAGTCATCACCTGACAAGGAACGGACAAGAAACGCAAACGAACGGATTGAAAATGTTACTCTCCGTCGGGAAACCGTCTACGCTATCCGGTGATATGTGACCGGGCCTTATGCAACAGCTCAACTGCAATGCAAACTGTCTACTGTATTTGCATGAATGACGCATTATTGGTGTATATTTCATTAATGATGATATATTTTTGAAAAAGCATATACTAAACCTCCAAAACGGTACCAATATCAGAACGCTATTCATCACGATGTGTGAATATTATGGGACATAGCGCGCTAATGTTACCGTCGCGACGCGTTGGTTCTTCCATACGCCATGTTAGGTTCGGATGACAATACAAGGGACAAAGTAGCATCCTTATTACTTTAATGTAGCGACGTTTTAATGTCAATCTCAATTTCCACTCTCACTCACGTCCACTCATTACAATAACAACCCTCGTCTGCGCAACTTAAAGAGATCTAGTAACTTTTTCAAAATCTTCAAAGCTATTACAATACTTGGAGCTCTAGCGGTTCTCACATACCTCATTATATTCGTATTACCAGCAGAAGTATGGGACAGTTTTCGATTTTCCAAATGTTACAATATACAATAATTGTAGAAATAACCTAATATCTCACGAATCCTAACATAATTCGCAAACCAACTTCAGCATGTCCTATAAATAAACGTTTTAAGCAAAGTACGCACCGAAACGAGCCAAAATCACGATTCGGGATGTTGGTATATCTCCAGAATATCTTTAATCCATGTTATTGGCATTCGGCTTCTCGGGTTTTGAGACAAGGCCATGCATGCGAGAAATAAAAGTCGTCAGGTGCCGTATTCATCAAGTTGTTTGTCCGTGCTATTTAGTCTCTATGCAACAGATGTGTGATAGAGGAGAAGGGTTGTCGCCTAGAGTCACCAAGCGCGCTCACTGGCCATTTCCCCCCTTTTCCATGGGTATGAGGTTGTTTACCCGACTGGCATCTACCAGACATGCCAGATAAGACCTTAAAGGGGAAGAAAATCTAAGCCTTTTGACTTTATACTGGATGTGATGATAGCATAATTCCTGTCATTGCTCGTCACTTATTTCCTCTTGAATATTCCCGATAACAAAAATAATCAATATTATTTTTATGGACCACTGTAGTCTGCTTTAATGCCCAAAGGAGGCGGAGGACACAATAGCAGATCGTAACCCGCTATTGTGTTCTCCGCCAGACACGTCATTTCACCGCGAGAAGTTGAAGAAATGGCCGCCTCCTGTCATGCCTGTGGGCATTGAAAGCAGGCGACAGTGGTCCATAAAATACGGAATATGTTTGTAATCGGGAATATTCACGAGGAAATAAGTGACTAGCAATGACAGGAATTATGCTCTCATCACATCCAGTAAGTCAAAAGGCTAGGATTTCCTTCCTCTTTAAAGATCACAATGCGTGGGGATGCTGCACTGCGGTTCGCCATTTTGAATTAGGCTAGTTTATGCGCATTGCATGCATGGCGCTGAGCCAGTGAATATTAAAGGGTACCACCACCCCAAAATAATATTCTTATAAATGAAAGGTAACATCTTTAGAATTCCATTCCATCAACAAGTTCACCAAAATATGTTTCCAGAAAGAAAAAAAATATAATCGGAAAACGCATCACCATTCTAAAGCACGGTCTGAATGTACGAGACTAATTTGTGCAGAGCGAACGAATTGCCCGGGTTTCCATGGTCTCCAAACGTACGCGTAAATAGCATTGGCGCACTCGCAAATCAGGAACCAGGAAATAGTAGTGGTTCCGTAAGTGGTGGAAATTAATTGCTTTGTTTATGAATTACACAAACCTTTGCAAAATGTTGTGTATCTATTTGATATCACAAAACGGTACCAAAAATAATTATGTGTTGTTCTTTGCCTGGTGGTCCCCTTTAAGGGGCCCAGTGGGGTATTGAATTTTTTTTTCATCAAAATTGCGATTTTTATCTTAAAATGATCCATGTATTCTAAGCTTTAAGAAAATACATACTTTGTGGGGGTAGGGGTAGCTATTAAATAGACAAATTAAGGATTTTGTTATCAATGTTGTACATTTTTGGGGCCGGAGTGATTATTTTCCAGCTTAGATTGGAGATTTTTAATTCTACTTTTCAAACTTCCATTGAACCAACTACTGCTATTTATCCCGCTATTTTCCTATTTTTATCCATGTCACATTATCTGACAAATATCAATATTGTATATTTCAAGATCATTTGCCAAAAATCTGATTTTTTAGACTAAAATTCTAAAAACTTGAAAATTTACTCAAATTCAATGAAATTTGAAAGTTTGTAGATGAACAGATTAATGATGGCTTTTAGAAGTAACCCTATTGTAAACCAAAATATGTACATTTCATATGTACATTTCTGATTTTTTGCAAAATTGCCTTTTGACTATGAAGATAGCTGAATAATGTAAAAAGCCATCATTAATCTGTTTGTATAGCATCATAATATCTATCTATAAAATGTAGAATATTATACGCCTCTATACATCTGAGGAGATGCGTTTTGAATGTTGACTTGCTAAAAGTATAACATTTTCTTTTTCTCTATATTATTGCTGTTTAAACTCTTATTTTAGGTCCATTTGTCTTTAATTTAGTTTTTTTGGATTTCCCATATTCTAAGCTTTCCAGAAATGTATGGTTTGTAGGGGGTAGCTTCAATTGTTAGAAAGATATTCCCGATATAGTAAATGTGTGCAAAAACGTCAAATAATACCCCACTGGGCACGCCCGGCGCAGACAGAGCCGACTCGACCCGATCCGACTGGTTTCAAACAGGCTAGAGTCTGGCCTGGTCGGTCGGAGCCGATCAATTGTGCTGAATCGGCCCCGACTGGCATCCGACTGTCTCTCGACTGGCAAAATGTGTGTCGCGAGGCACTGAAAACTGAGCCGATCCGAATGAAAACCAGTCGGATCGGGTCGAGTCGGCTCTGTATGCAGAGGGCTTTACACACCGTCCGCAAGGCTTTCGCAAGATGGCACCGCGTATCTGATTTACGAATCTGAATCATCTTAAAGCAATTCGTGCGGGAAAGCAGTAAATTTATACGATGTATGTATGTAATTTATTATACATGTATTTTAATAAACATAACTCATTTGTTTAAGTCCGCTTCTTTTGTTACAATTTGTTTACCCTGCCATTTACTTTTTTATGTTTTATGTTAACACATCCAGGCGCTTTTTGTTGTTGTGCAAAATGCATTTATTATCATAATTATAAGCATTTTTATTTGATTATATTATAGCTCTAAATCATTAAAACTTTGAAATTCATTATTTTTAATGTCGCAAATTTGTTTTCATCCAAATAAATGTATGACAGCAAGTGACGAAGTAAGTACAAATTGTTAATGAGTAATAATAAAGTAGTAACATTGTCCAAATTCTCAAAATCCAATTGGAATTCTAGCGGTTCCCTCATACCTTGTTGTATTCGTATTAAAAAATAAAAACATGGGACAGGTTTCGGTTTTTCAAATTTCCCTTTCGTTAAAAAGATATTTACGATTGAAGTGTTCAGATGTTAAATTATCTACTGGACCGCGAAAACCGTATACAAAGTGAGTGCAATGAGTTAGTGAATATCATTTTGCATTTTTTCTCATTACTCGGCCATATAACGTCCATTTAACTTTTCACACAACACCCAGTGGACATTTCAGATAACACATTGTATCAACCACTCATCACTTGTGGCACATGTCAACACAGTTACTAGATCCCTTTAACATGTTTAAAGCGGATAGTACAGTTTTTGTCAAATTGATTTTTTTTTTGTAACCAAAACATGCACCATAACATTGCAAACAATACAAACTAATTATAACTCCACAATGCTCGAAACGTATACAAAATACAAACAAACTAAGTAAAGAGCCTGTTATCATTAAACAAACTCTTTGGTTTCAACCATTTTCACTAAAGAATCGTGCATGTGATGTCTTGTTAAAATAATGATTAAATAGATAGGTCACCAACAACTCTTTAAAAACCTCTTTTGACATTTTTTGAAAAAGTGTAAGCATTTTATATATTTTGTTTTATTTATCGAATAAACCTGCGGGGCCCCAAATTTATTCCGAACGGATATAATTATTTATGGATATTTTCAGGCCGTTTCTGAACCGATTTTGATCAAATAAAGTTGTATTCTGTCATTAAAATTGACACTCAGTTTTTCATTACCTCACACAAAAATTATTTCGTACAAAAACTGAACTAACCCTTTAATTTCAAATCGCAAAATTTCCCAGTTCTGTCAGTGTGAGATATTATTTCTGCTATTGAGGATATCAAAGATGCTGGAAAATATGAACAGATTGATACAGCAATTTGTGGTTTGTGCATAAGGAGATTAACTCTTCGAATTTCAAGGTGATACCTTCGATCATAACTTAATAAATATAATATCCATATGCATTAACCAATCGATTAATTTTCATACATTCATTTGTAATATACTATTGCTGTCTTATTTTAAACTTGTTACATTTTCAACATTATCATTTATAACGTTTTGTAAGGGACTCGTATCAGTGATGATGATGATAATAATGATAATAATAATAATAATAATAATAATAATAATAATAATAATAATAATAATAATAATAATAATAATAATAGTAATAATAATAATAATAATAATAATAATAGTAATAATGATAATAATAATAATAATACCGCGCAATATCCGCCTAATAAGGTGCTCGAAGCGCATGAGAAAAGGATATATTATAGTGAAAGGTGAAACAAACAAACAAGACGAAAGAATGTTGTTTGAAACAAATGAAATTTAGATCTGTCTTTAAATGAGCCTGTACTTTGTGAGGCTGACACAAATGCCCTGTATTCATCCCACGAAAACATGATCACGAAGACTCGTTCGGTTGTGTCATTCTCTGTAATCATTACTCATTTGCAAATTACAATTCGTAACATAATACATACATGTATGTATTACATTTTAGTCTAATGAAGTGACAGAATCGAAGATGCTGAAAGATTTCAACTGGGCATTATTACAAGGTATGCGACATGGATGAGAATCTGTATAGAATTCATTTTCTCTCCGCTCAATTATAATACAATATGGATAGAGAGATTACCTTCTTTTTCAAGCACGTAATGAGGGATTACCTAGACAGGTGAGATAACCTCACAACAGGCAAAGTAAATTTAACCGGTACCCTACCAGATTTTGCAATCCTTATAGAAAGTGGCATAGCGTGGTCGGACTGATTTTTTTTTTTTTTTTGGGGGGGGGGGGGGGGGGGGGGCACGCACAATTATTTGGGCCACATCTTATATATGTTCTTTGTTTTGTCAAAAAAAAATTCGTATTGTTTTGTTTTCTTTCTTCAAATTATTGGGGGGTGGGGAGGCACGGTACCCTCATGCCCCCCCCCCCGCCCCCCCTGTCGCTACGCCACTGCTTATAGAGTTAATACAATACATGTGCTCAATGTTGCCGTATATACCACGCATATAAATTATATGCAATGGGTTATATAATCTTACTCTAAATCTTAGCTCGGGATGATGCTGCGCGGAAAATACATCCATTACATTTCTTCTATTTCAACCGTAATCAAAAAGGGATTATCGGTTAATTCATGTTACGAGAATTCGATCATAAAATACTTACTTAGAAGAAAGGGGGAAGATATGGGACGCAAGAAGCATAATCCGTCTCGTAAATATGCAATACAATTATACTAAAAGGCGAATTTATTTCCTAAGTAATAAGTAATAAGATTCTAGAAATACCGATTACACGACATTACGCATAATACACCGATCGTCACTTCGTGTGCACACACCAACCTTGACAAACCAAGATATATACATGTATCATTATCAGTCTGTTAAGTCTTTTTTATTTGGTATTAGAATAAGAAGAAGAAGGAGAAGTAGTTACACCCCTCCGTCCGAGCAGTCCACGTTAGGCATAATCCATAGGATCTCCAATGGATCAGGTCGTGTGTGAGACGCAGTACTGGTCACATAATCACTTGGATTAATTCTGTACTTCTCATTCATCGTCTGTAATCCTCGTGATGTCGCGTAAGGGATCCCACAGCACAAAACCTACTCCTCTTGGAATTACACATAATCTTTCGAATACTCGATACGAATTGGTCGAACGGTGATGTTACGCTCGATTTGATCATCATGATCATAGCTAACATTACATAAGCAACGGCGATGACTATACGACAACAACAGCATTATCAACAACAGCAACAACAGCAACAGCGACAGCCGACAACAACAACCACAATTACATCGACCAACAACTACCTACTACTACAACAACAATAACAGCCACATACAACAAAATATTACTTCATCATGATATAGGCGTCTTCATTTTTGGTCACGTATATTTTCGTAATACGCATCAGGGTGGCCCACAGTCATAAAATAATGAACGGTTTAAGAATCTGTCTTGTCTCTAACAATTTTAATGAGAAAGATCATGATGGGATTCTTGAACTTCGACATTCCCGAGATTTTCTCTTAGTATATCGACCTAGGTAATGGTACGACCAAGCATGGCCTGCCAAAGATGGACGCCCATCGTCAATCATCGATTTATTTTCGAGCCATCAAGATAAAAATAACTTTCTCTTTGACACAATGAAGCCTTGCCGAAATGCTACATCTCTTCCCAATATCTGATATTCGACACTAGGCGGAGAACATCAATAGTTTGATGATGTATAATAATCATCATTTCGGATATAGTTACTTTGGTAAACAAATATCAGTTGTTGTTGCGGTTTAGTTTTGTAAGGCCCAAATCAAAAATACACTTGTTTTATATATATATATCTGCCAGCATAATGAAAACAATTTGCTGACCACAATACATATGAACTATTTTGAATTCGATAACTTAATGGTTGGTAAATAAAACGAAAATGTGCGCACTGAAACACAGCTCTCCCAAAAGAGACCTTAGCCATGAACCAAGTGGAGGATATGGGTTCCGGTATACAAGCAGAAATTGCCCGTATTGTACTGTGAAAGTCAAGAGCGATATAAACTGAGTTGACGAAGACGAGTGAGTGCCCTAAGAACATTACGAAGAAGACCTTTCCTCTATCAAGGTTACCCGGTGCCTGCTGTATCAACCATGTCAACGAAAGACAATGGTAAAGACAAACAACCCCCTTTTTTGCCTTGCAACGTATAGTCTTGCCCGTCTTGATATACGGCAGGGAATGCATCGCCTAATACATGTAATGAGAAACGCACTCTTCTGACACACTGGCACACCCTATTTTGAATCTAGCATAAGAAAAGGGTACAGTGAGCAAATATTTCAATGCTTTGGATAACGAATGTCTAGCTTACAAATGAACGAAAAAAAAAAAAACACCTCTAAATCTTTTCACTTCTGAAGTGAAAAGATTTAGAGGTGTTTTTTTTCTTCACTTGCTAAGCCTCAGAATTCGAAAATTAAAGGAATAGACAAAGTATCTTAATGCAATATTACAGAGTATTTTGCCTATAGATGTTTAATATGTATTTATTCATTAACGTTTTATTTCAACAGGGTAGTCCTGTTCAGTAAAAAGGGCCCTACATAAAAATATAAAAAAAACACAAAGCTACAAAAGACTAATAATTCAATACAAATGAAATACAAAACATGCATAATAAAAAAGGGGAAATGTTGCGTACTGTCCTTCTATTTTCCTCGAAGGGCTGGTCGATGAATCTCGCCTCTGTAATACCCCAATGGAATACCGCGTTATTAAAGTGATCCATGATAAAGTGTCAGATATTGCACAAAATGACATTTGAGACTTCAATCCTATATCAATATCATTTGTAAAATACAATTGAAAGATTTGTGAAAGTTTTAAAAGAAACGACTACTGTTTACCTGGGTGAAAAAAAACCGAATATTGAGTTCATATTTTATCACCGAATACTGATGGCCTGCCGTAGAAATTTGTCGGCAATAATAATCGTCCGTTTGACGATATCCGCACCCGTCTATACAGACGAGCTACAGAATATATATGCGTGCTCGGCTCAATGATGTCGGGGTACATCGACTCGTAACGGTTGCGCTGCCCCAAGGTTTCAGGCTACTCCGCAGGCCAGAGTCCGCGTGATCAAATGGCGCGCCGCGCGCCGGCCGCGCTGCCGGGCGTGTTTCAACTACGGCAATTCTACTTTTGACCAAAAGCGTTAGCTAACGCTTTTCTGATGATGATTTTCATTGATAATTATCTTCATACTGAAGGGACATTTGAAAAATATCTAACCCTATTTTATTCTTCTCTTACCATAAGCTAAACAACACGGCCCAGAAGAGAAACGAGGAAGCACCAAGTAATTTTTCGTGGAGTTAGACACTTTATATATGGATCACTTTAACGATATATACGCCACCTCAACTAACATGACTAATGTTGACGCCTTCTTCGAGTGATTGAACAGGCCTAGACTATTGGGACGAGATGATGCGATATGGCTTGAAGTCATGTGTAAAGACCCTCCTTCAATCAGCTGCCTGAACCCTATGGGGTGATTGTCAAGGGGGTATTATAAGGGAGGCAATTGCACCCCTCTGGATATTCTCGCCCTCCCCGTTCCGAAAGACCAAACATACATTATAGAACACACACATTGTTCATTTCCACAGGCATGAGTTATTGCCCCCATTTTCAACAGCGCGCCTCCCGTGTGGGCTGACTCTGCGGTTTTTAAAGGGATCTAGTAACTATATGTTGACTATTATGTGAAGTGCAAAAAAAATGCAAATGGTTTATACAATTGTGTATTTTCTGATATATCCACTGAGTGATGTGTTGAAATAATTCCATGGTAAATGAATGTGTCATATGACCAAGTAATGAGCGAAATGCAATGTGATGTTCACTAACTCATTGGCCACTGACTTTGTATATACACAGTTATAATTATCCACTACATATTTATAAATCCGAACACGTTTATTATACATATCTTATACCAGAAGAGAAATTTGGAAAGAACTGAAATCAAAATACGATGAAGTATTGTGATAACCCACTATAGGGTTCCAACTATAGAAGTAAGTTTTGAGGATTTTGACAATGTCAATAGATCCCTTTAAACGCCGCTTTCTTTCATCGTATATAGACCCTAATGCTTTTCTGATCATGTTAGCTGAGAAATCTTGAGGTATTAGCCGATTGATTCGGGAAACGGGAGCATACCGCATGAAAGGTTAAACATACTCATTACTCACGACGCCTTTGAAATTAAGAAAGGAGTTACGTTCAAACGAGATTGGGGGGTCATTAGGGGAGCATTGGGGGGGGGGGGGGGGGGTGGGAAACGGTAGTAATAATGTCAGGGAAGGGGAGAAAATCTCAACATGGGAGCTGGAGGGGGGGGGGGGGGGGGGGTGTAGTCAAGATTCTAGACGTGTTTTGAAGTTTCATACACAAAACCAACGCGCGCTTTTTTTAATACTAATCCGCAGCGATAATTCGCTGCACTCTGCCAGTATATTCTGTGCGCAGTATACCATATTATACGCCATCATGCGACAATATTATGTCCAATCTGTATTGGCCTACTTGTGCGTAGGCCGTCCAGGCTGTGGACTAGGGTGGGAGGGGGGCGTAATAATAGATACCCATTGCCCCCTTTCTTAAGCTTCGCCACTGTCTGGAAGCCAAAGACAGGAAACAAACAGAACATCTCGAATCGAGATCACCTACTCCCAAAGCGGGGGACCATCTTTCATGTTTGCTTAGCATCACTCTTCCATCGGCACAAAGTTAAATGGCGATACGTCATAATATTGAATGTATTTTGTTTGTTATACTCGTACCTACATGTTTAAGAACTATAATGCCAAAAGGATTACGTATGCACGCTGGATATGTTTTTATTTGTCTCTTGATTGTATGAATAAAGGTAACTGTCTTCACGTATCATTACTTATTTAATCTAAAGAATTAGCAATAATAAACAACAGTTCTAATCAAACCCAAAACTTGCCAATATGTATATAACGGCCGTGTATGTTTCCTACTTTTTTATGATGAAATTCACGATTCATTGTCTATAAAATTGTATTCGACCTATTTGTAGACAAAAGACCCTTACACCATATAGAGTTCCGTAGAAAATAATCTGGAGCACTCGGTTTAAAATTGATTTTAAAACCACAATTATCCGGCAAAAATGTATTTTAAAACCACAACTATTCGGCAAAAACTGGCATGCTAAATTAATGAAAAACATATTTCAGTGCCAAGAATTAATCAAACTATTTATTCGACCTATTTGTCGACAAAAGACGCTCACACCATCGAGCTTCCGTAGGAAGATAATCTGGATCGAGCACTCGGTTTAAAATTGATTTTAAAACCACAACCATCCGGTAAAAATGTATATTCTAACTGGCAGGCGCATGCTAAATTAATGAAAACTATACTTCAGCGGCCAAGGAGAAAGGAATTAAATCAATCGGCAAATAATTTATTAAGGACAGTGTATATGTTTTCATAACTGTATTATCATAAGCTACATATTCCTAAAAAAAAAGCAGACACGTTTTCATTTACTCGTTAAAATGATTTGTTTATTCCATAAT
>JBAMJV010014555.1:0-5000 GCA_037951105.1 Echinarachnius parma
ATGCGAACGTTTAAATGCATATGTTTTTAAAATGCTTTTTTGCTAACATGGGAACTATGTACATTATTATCTGACGGAACGAGGTAATCGGGGGCGGGAAAATGTGGTTTGTTTTGTTTGTTTGCTAGCTAACTAGCTAGCTAGTTAGTTAGTTAGTTAGTAAGCTTAGTTAGTTAGTTAATTAGTTAGTCATTAGTAAGTTAGTTAGTTGATTAGTTAGTTAATTAGTAAGTTAGATAGTTAGTTAGCTAGTTAGTAAGCTACTTTGTTTGTTTGTTTGCTACTTATTTTCCTTGTTTGTGTGCATTTTGAATAATTGTTTGTTTTTTAGTCAGATAGTGAGTTTGTATTTGCTTTATTTCATTTGTGTTTGTTAGTTATTTTGGTATGTTAGTTAGTTAGTTAGTTATATAGCTAGTTAGTAGAGCTACGTTGTTTGTTTGTTGTTAGTTTGCTTTTTGTTTATTTGTTTGTTGTTTGCTTTGTTTGTTAGTTAGTAATTTTTGTGTAATTTTGTTTTTTGTTTTGTATTAGTTTTATTTTTGTTTGTTAATTATGTGGTTAGTTAGTTAGTTAGTTAATTAGTTAGTTATTTAGTTAGTTAGTTAGTTAGTTAGTTAGCTAAGTTAGATAGTTAGTTTCGTAAGTATGTTAGTTAGCTAATTAACTATTTATTTATATGTTTGTGTGTGTGATAATGCTTTCAGGTTGTGTTTGTATAATGTTTAGCCCAAGAGTCATGATTTTTCTGATGGAGGGTGATAGGAGAGGTAGAAGTGGTTTGTTTGTTTGTTGTTTCCTGAATTACCATGTGTGCCGTGTTGTGTTAATGCAGTGATTCAGACAAAATGGTACAAACGGATCCATCTCTTCTCTATAAGACCAACTTAAAGGGATAGTTGAGTTTTTGGTATAGAGGGCGCTACACATAATAATTTGTTTGTGAGATAATGAAAAACTGAGTGTCAAATTTGATTTGATTTGATTTGAATTTATTTCCATATTTCACAAATAAATGTTGAACAAGTAATGATACAAACAAACAATACATTCATAAACGAAATACAATTAAATAAATAAATTGTAGACTAATATACAATAAAATATTACATAATTCAACAATTTGTTTGTAATTAACATAACGTGAAATATGGGGGAACCAAAAAGAAGCAATGCTTGTAAAAACATTTGGTTCTCAGGTGGTAATTGTGTCTAATCAATATTTAATCAAACAATATGTAATGAAAGAAAACGAACAAAGAAAGACAAAAAAAAAAAAAAAAAAAAAAATTGAAAGAGCATAACCATTTTAATGACAGAATAAAACTTTATTTTATCAAAATCGGTTCAGAAACGGCTGAAATATCCATAAACATAATCATTTGTAATAAATCTGGGGCCCCCACAATTATTCGATAATTTTGAACCAACCGTTAATTTTTTTTTTTATGCTTTTTCTTTTCAAAAATGTTCAAAAGAAGTTTTGTAATAGTTGTTGATTATCTCTCTATCTAGTCACTATATTTTACAAACCATCACATGCACAATATTTTATTTTAAATGGTTGAAACCAATGAGTTTTTAGAGAGCGCCCTCATGAGTTTGAAGTGCTTTTTTGAATGATAACAGGCTTTTTACTCAGTCGTTTGTATTTTTGTATTCCTTTCAAGCATGGTGGAGTTAGAACTATTAGTTTGTAATGTAATGGTGCAGGTTTTGGTTACTAAAATTCAGTTTGACGAAAACTGTACTCTCTTTACCAGAACTCAACTATCCCTTTAAACTCAGTATAAATATTTCTTGCACGGCGAACCATGACTTGAAATTACGGTGAAGCCCAAAGTCGAGAGTCTTGGCCAATCTGATACGCCCAACTTAAGCGCAATTACATGGTGATACCATCCCTTAATTATACTTAATGGTGATGATAATCCCATAGTAATCCCTGTTATCGAACCATCTCATATGCTCTCTATTCCCCTTCCCCATCTCTCTTCGACTCTTCCCACCTTTTCTTATTATAGAGAGAGATCGTCCTTTTAAAGAGACTTAGTAACATTGTCCAAATCCTCAAGAATCCAATTGGAATTATAGCGGTTCCCTCATACCTTGTTGTATTCGACTATTCGTATTAACAAAGAAAGCATGGGACAGGTTTAGGTTTTTCAGATTTCCTTTTCGTTACAAAGATATTTACGATTGAAGTGTTCAGATGTTAAATAATCCACTGGATCGTCAGAACCGTGTACAAAGTGAGTGCAATGAGTTACTGATATCACTTTGCATCTCTGCTCATTACTCGGCCATATAACGTCCAATTAACTTGACATTTTCACACAACACCCAGTGGACATATCAGATAACAACAATTTACATTGTATCAACCACGTCATCAATTTCGCACATGTCAACAGAGTTACTAGATCCCTTTAAGGTATTTGGTATTAACTTCATTGCCTTTTTGAATGCACTCGGTATTAACTCCATGCATTCTATGTGTTACAACAAAATTCAGTTAGATGGGTACATTATCAGTGGACTTGTACCATGCTATGGCTGCCTGAGACAACTCCATGCTGGGATTAGTTTTGGACAAGATGTGAACGAAAAGAAAAAAGAATGCAAATAAACGTGAATCCAAATTAAATACTTATTATGAGGTTAGTTAAATAACATTCGGATGAATAGTTATACTGCAATAACAAATTTTCTGAATTATTATTATATAAATATGAAATGAAATTTCATGATTTTAAAGTTAGTTCAACCCCCCAAATTGGAGGGATTGCAGCAGAGAGGCGAAATTCACTAGGAACGTTGGTGAGAGTGGGGGGGGTGGGGGGTGGGGAGGGGGGGGGGGGGATTTCAACCTTATATCCGCGTCTTGATTTTTCGTGGCAAAAACTAATTGAATATATCTTTACCTGTTTACGACCGGCTAGTTTCTCTCTGATCTTGAAGTTTAGGCCGATTTTGTATAACGCCGTTATCCTTTTTGTACTACGTACAATACCCCTCATGACGGTGAGAGTGTTGGTGGTCATAGAGCCGATTTTGTATAACGCCGTTATCCTTTTGTACTACGTACAATACCCTCATGACGGTGAGAGTGTTGGTGGTCATGGATTAACGTACAATTGTACCGTAGCGCGCATTTTCACACTTCCACGCATAATGTTGGTCTGCATAAGCGCCACTTGAACCATAACCACGATCATAGGCGTACCGGAGGGGGGGGGGGGGGGTGGGGGGGGGGGGTGGGGGTTGGGGCGGTTCAATCCCCCCACCCCCCCCTTGACCAAAAAATGACTGTTTTGGGGGGTTTGAACCCCCCCCCCCCCCCTTTACAACTTGTAGCCGGTCTCGAGACCACATTTAAGCGGTCTCGATCATCATTACCGATGGTCTCGGCCCTCGAAAAAGTGCGAAGAATCGTGGTCTCGGCCTCGAAAATGTTGACATTTCTCGGTCTCGGGCTTAGACAATTTTCTACGAACACCCCCCCCCCCACCCCCCCCCCCCCCCCCACCCCCGCCTTACAGGATTCTCAACAAATGGTCTCGGTCTCGACCTCGACAAATTTGAAGGTACTCGGTCTCGGCTTCTGAAATTTCTACGGACACCCCCCCCCCCCCCCCCCCCGCTGACAGAAATTTGGCCTGACAAAATAACCCCCCCGCCCCCCCCCCCCCCCTTGAAAAAACCTGGGTACGCCACTGACCACGATATCCCTTTCTTAAACTTAAAGGGGAGCCAAACCCTGACATGTTCGCTTACCGTTACTGATAATTGCATAATCCCCATCTCTTCTAGTCGTTTATTTTCTCTAATGTGCATCACTGATAACGGAAATAATCAATGTTTTTGAAACCACTATCATCTGTTTTTGACTGAACACTTGACGCTGCCATGTTTTCCAAAAGTGATATTCACTAACTCACTGCACTCACTTTGTACACGGTTTCAAAACTGCACCTGAGTTTTTCTTATCTGAATATTTCAATCGTACATATCTTTGTAACGAAAGGGAAATTTGAAAAACCGAAACCTGTCTCCATGATTTTATTGGTAATACGAATACAACAAGGTATGAGGGAACCGCTAGAATTAAAATTTTATTTTGAGGATTTGGACAATGTTACTAAGTCCCTTTAATGATGAAATGAATAAGAGGATGTTTTTTGTACGCCAAGTTGGGGTAAGGTTTAGCCCTCGTGGGAGTGGTACCAGCTTATCCAGCCGTTATATGAAAAGCTTTATTCCAAAAGGCGCTTAATCCACTTTTTCAACTTTGGAGAAAAAAAACAACATATTTCTTTCTCAAACTTGTATGCCTATAGGAAAATAATAATGGAACGTTCCATATTTTGATTTTTCATTGTATAATTTGTCCTGAAATTTGGATTTCTATTCTACATAGCGTATTAATGCACTGATATCGTTAACTCATTTTTATTTTATTTTATGGAAAGTGGATTTAGCGCCTTCTTGACTTTCGTTTGTCATCAGCGGTGAAATAGCGGTACACAGTAATCGGATTGGTGGGGTTTGGACCTGCTGGTTATGAAAGCCCAATCAATAAACGGACTTCTTCAGTACTAAGTTGGGCATGCATGAACTAGCAATTACTTGGTCTTCCGGGTACAACTTCAGTGGTCTGTAGATTTCAAGTTTCAAGATAGTAAAATTCAGGTTTCAAGTTTCAAGATAGTAAAATTCAGGTTTCAAGTTTCAAGCTCCAAGTATCAATATTCCGTATTTCATATCTAATATTTTAATAATTCAAGATTCAAGATGTGATTTCAAAAGACCAAGATGGAAGATGAGATATTAAAAATTTTAACATTTCAAGATTAAAGCAACGAGTTTCGATATTCCATATTTAAAGGGATCTATAGAAACAATGTCAAATTCCACAAACCTAACATGGAACTCTAGCATTGTCCAGCAGCTGTCAAATACAATCGTTGTATTTGTATACCCAAAGAAGCATGAAACAG
>JBAMJV010014555.1:7500-25182 GCA_037951105.1 Echinarachnius parma
GTCAAATCATAGCTGTCATGCACTGTCAGTGGTGGTGGGTCTACCGTCAAATGGAAATGACCCTACTTAAAGGGGTAGTACAGTTTTGGTTAGGCTGAGCTTTAGTAACCAAAACCTGCACAATAACACTATTAAACTAATATATAGTTAAAACTCCACCATGCATGGTATAGGTAAAATTACAAATGACTAAGTAAAAAGCCTGTTATCATAAAAAAAAAAAGAGCAATTACAACACAAGAGGGCGCTTTCTAAAAAAGGATTGGTTTCAACCATTTTTCATACAAAATTATGCATGTGATGTTTTCAGAGAGATTTTTAGAGAGATCATCAACAACTATTTTAAAACCTTTTTTTAAAATTTTTGAAAATGGGTAAGCATTTTTTAAATAAAAAAAAAAATCATCGAATATATCTGTGCCCCAGATTTATTACGATCGGATATATTTATTGATATTTCAGCTGTTTCTGAACCGATTTCGATCATAAAGTTTATACTGCCGTTAAAATTGTATGCTCTTTCAAATTTTACACTCAATTTATCATTATCTCACAAACAAATTATTTCGTGCAGCGCCCTCTATACCAAAACTGAACTACCCCTTTAAATTCTTTTTGAAAAACACCAATGTCCAAAGTTTGTGTCTACTGCCGAAGAATTTAAGAATATAACATAGGTATATGATATATGTGATATATGTATGTAAGACGTGTAAATACTCAATAATTCAAATATCGATGATTCGTTATAAAATCTATAATAATATGTTCGATTTATTGTGCTTAGTTATATGATACGATACGATTCATCTCTACGCGCTTGTATTACCCTGGTCATAATCAAATGCAAGCCCGAACACATTGGCCCGGATTCACACAGCAGGTTTGTAAGAGATTTGTACAAATCCATGGTCTACATCTACATGTTTTATTATGGAGTGCCATTTGTAAACTGATGGAGAAGGAATGTAAACCCCTTACTTGTTAACAATGTTGATGGTACACATTTACAAAATGCACCAAATAAATGTTTGTCTTCTCAGATCTCACATGGTGAAATTTGCTGGTAAGCAAGCACTAACAGTCATATAATTAGAAATTAGAAATTGTTTTACTTGTATACGAGCAGCACAAAGATGTAGACCATGGATAAATCATGGTTTGTACAAACCTCCTACAAACCTGCTTTGTGAATCCGGGCCATTGTGTGCACCATCTCCACTCCCTGAGGAGCATTCCGTAAAATGATTTTGACAATGTTACTGGGTAGTTGTGTGGTTCATAGTACACAACTTTACACATCCAAGGTTCATATAATACACAACTTTACCCAGGTAGCAAGCGAACGTTGGTCCATCGTTGGACCAGTGCTGGCCATTTATTTTCTCGCAACGTTGCTCCAACGTTGACTGACAACGTTGGGCCAATGATGTGTGCGTACGCCCAAATGACGCTGTATGGTACAACGTTTGATCCAACGTTGGTCCAACGTATTATGGGTTTCGAGTTTATAAGTGGACCAACGTTGGTATCCAACCAGATTTCAACATCCAAGGAGTTGCGAGATTCCAACGTTATTCCAACGTTGGAAAAACATTGGTATCCAACCAGATTTCAACATCCAACGAGTTGCGAGATTTCAACGTTGATCCAACGTTAGCTTGCTACCTGGGTATGGTTCATATAATACACAACTTTCCACATCTATTGTTCATATAATACACAACTTTCCACATCTATGGTTCATATAATACACAACTTTCCACATCTATGGTTCATATAATACACAACTTTCCACATCTATGGTTCATATAATACACAACTTTCCACATCTATGGTTCATATAATACACAACTTTCCACATCTATTGTTCATATAATACACAACTTTCCACATCTATGGTTCATATAATACACAACTTTCCACATCTATGGTTCATATAATACACAACTTTCCACATCTATTGTTCATATAATACACAACTTTCCACATCTATGGTTCATATAATACACAACTTTACACATTCATGGTTCATAGGATATAGTACACCACTTTACACAACTTTACACATCTAATTTGTAGTATAAAGAAATACATATAGTATGCACTCAATAGCTCCCGTTTCCCCCCCCCCCCCCCCATCCCCATTCAGTTCGACCACCTTACGCCCCGGTGTGCTCATCTTGACGTGCCAGAATCAGTGACAATGGGATTACGTAACTCTCTGATTCGCATTCCTACGTCTATGGATGTTACGCATAATGCAGGGCCATTTCATTCACTGATGACCTCTATTTACTTTGACTGGACAGTGGTCAGTCAATGGTCAGTGCATGCAGAGAGGGGATCCATTGTTTGTTCAGAAACTGTCACGAAGGCGTGGCCGGTGGGACTGAAACATAGTGCCTACCTAGGCTATAAGGGAAACAAGTATATATGTGGCCATGCATCTCCAGTTAAAACAATGGAGTATTCAGGGGGTGTTTCACAAAAATCCTAAGTTTAACTTAACTCTAATTTGGACTTAAAGGGATAGTTGAGTTTTGGTAGAGAGGGCGCTAGACTACTTTTATTTGTTGTGATCACGGGTAATGAAAAACTGAGTGTAAAATTTGAAAGAGCATAATATTTAAATAATAAAACCATCTTTGTTTGATCAAAATCGGTCCAGAGACGGCTGAAATATCCATAAATATAACAATTTGTAATAAAGCTGGGGCCCCAGGTTTATTAGAGAATTTTGAACCAGCCGTTAAAATTTAAAAGAAAAATGCTTCCTCTTTTCAAAAAGTTACAAAATAGGTATTTAAATAGTTGTTGGTTATTTCTCTATCTAATCACTATTTCAGCAAAACATCACATGCATAATATTTTATTCAAAATGGTTGATACCGATGAGTGTTTAGAGAGCGCCCTCTTACGTTTTAACGGCTCTTTTTGAATGATAACATGATCTTTACTACGTCATTTGTAATTTTGTGTTCCTTTCTAGTTATAACTATTAGTTTGAAATGTAATGATGCAGGTTTTGGTTACTAAAATGCAGTTTCACCAAAACTGTACTCTCCTTACCAGAACTCAACTATCCCTTTAAAATTAATTTTTAAAAAGTATGGTAAGCCATTTGTAGCCTTGGAACAAAATATATTCATAAGCAAACATGCAAGTATTTTGGACTTTTCATACATTTTACACGAAGAACATGAAATCTCTTTGATAATGAAAAAAATATTTATGAATCGAAACAACATGCCTTTTAGAAGGACTTTGAGAATTTGTTTTCAAAGAAACTAACGGCTGTCCATACGTTTTAAGTCCAACTTAGAGATAAGTTCAACTTAGGATCTTTGTGAAACACCCACCAGTCTGGAGGATTAAACTACCAAGTCACCAAGTAGACAGGTGACTTCTCTCATCTCGATCATCTCGAGACTAGATTACTGTAACAGCTTGCTCACCGTCCTTTCAGCCAAAGACATGAAACAACTTCAAACTATTCAGAACCGGGCTGCCCGACTGATTTTTGGACTTGGCCGCAAAACATTATCTGCACCTCTACTTCATGAACTCCATTGGTTACCCATTTCTGAACGAATTAAATTTAAGATATGTTTGATGGTTTATACAATTTTGAATAACTCTGCCCCTAACTATATGTCAAATTGTATTGTACGTTATAAACCTCCTCGCCCCCTTCGTTCATCAACAGATACCACTAGATTGATTATACCCACTTCAAATTACGTTCATTTTGGTAAAAGATTTGGAATATTAGCCCCAACAATTTGGAATAGTTTACCACAAATAATAAGAGAGCTTCCATCTATCACTACATTTAAATCACACTTAAAGACCCACCTTTTCCCTGTTTTGTGATTGATTATTAGGTTAATATTTGTATGTATGTAATTATTAAGTTTTTGATTGTATAATTGTATGTTTGTGTCTTTGTAAGCGCTATGATACCCGCGTGAGTAGCGTATTTAAATAACAGTTATTATTATTATTATTATTATTATTAGACGGGTTCTATACATGGTTTTCCCTGCATGGGATCACTTGTTGTGCCCGCTTCGATCAGTCTGATATAGACAATTAAATCATAACTATATCAATAACAGAGATGAGGAACATATTTAACAATTTCCATTTCAATTTCAATTTCAATTGATTTGTTTCCAACAAAACATTTCAAATAAATTATAATCATTTACACAGATTAAGGTATACATAAAATTGGAAAACAAGAGGGGTCCACTAAAAAGCAGTGCTTGTACAAATGTGGACCCCTCAGAGAATAATGAATAATTAAATTAATACAATAATGAATTCACAAAGATATGATTTGAACAGCCAAAGACTTACTGCATAGTTCCATTGACCTACCAAGGAGGTACAAGCCTAGTAGCCTATATACCTCCTTGGACCTATCACATATTTGGTAGGTCTACATAATATGCTGGGTCAAACAGGGGTTGAAGGCATAGTAATGTTCTGAACGAGGGCACTTCAAGAAATGCATGGTAGAAAGAAAAACAAACTTTATTCCTTTTTTCTTTTTCTTTTGTCAATGACGAATCGTCCAAAGAACTTCAGATTTATGGTGCCCAATAAGCCGTTTCCTTTTCTTATAATAGCAATAAACCTATAATGACTATAATGACTGTACTGAATAGGCAGTGTGTCCATTCATATCAGACCAGGCCTGGCCCCGTTGCAGAAAGAGATACAATCGATTGTAAGTTACGATTGATCGTAAGTCAGAAAATTTACGCGTTTCAACCAATCAGATTTGCGCATTTAGAACACGTGATCTGACTTACGATTAATTGTAACTTACAATCGATTGTATCTCTTTCTGCAACGGGGCCCAAATGT
Source organism: Echinarachnius parma (assembly GCA_037951105.1). Lineage (NCBI taxonomy): Eukaryota > Metazoa > Echinodermata > Echinoidea > Clypeasteroida > Echinarachniidae > Echinarachnius > Echinarachnius parma. The sequence continues at coordinate 12,379 of JBAMJV010014555.1, forward strand.
ATTCAGACCTTTCTAGGAATCTAATAACTTTGATGGCAACTGCAAACAGTGATAAGTGATTAATAAAATGTGTATTGGCGTGATCCGATATGTCCACAAATTAATGTGTGAACATTTCAAGTTAATTCGAGTTTTTTTGGGCCGAGAAATTGGCAAAAATGCAAAGTGATATTCACTAATTCATTGCACTTACTTCGTACGAGGCTTAAAGTATCCCGCAGACAGTTTGACATCTGAACACTTCAATCGTAAATATCTTTTGAATGAAATGGAAATTTGAAAAACCGAAATCTGTCTCGTGCATGCTTTTATTATATGACAAGGTATGAGAGAACCACTAAAGTTCCAAGTAAGTTTTGAGGATTTGGACCACTGGCGTACTGGTGGGGGGGGGGGGGGGGGCTTGCCCCCCCCCCCCCCCCCCCAAACGGACGGACACCCCCCTACCATAACACCCTCCCATCCCCCTCCCCCCTCTCGGTCGCTTCGCTCCCTCGGGAATCGGTCTTGTCTACGACTGGCATACTTTGTTCAAGTTGATGTATCATATACATAATGTGACTTTTGATGCACTGTTTGAACTGTATAATTATGTCACTTTGCGATTATTATTTTGGGGGTGCATATTTGTTTTTTTCCTTCGCTATGAAACAAATAAAACCTCTTTTTCCGGTCTGTACTCTGGCTACCGTCAATTGTCTCGCTTTAAATTGAATGGAAATTTTACGAAATAGAAACACGTTTTAAATCGATTGCAAACAACATGTTTTCGAATGATTGTTATATGAATTCGAATGCTAAAAAACGAATTTGAACTGCACAATACAGCTGCGGTGACAAAATCGGCGAAACTGAATGCACACAAAATGAATTCGTGTGGCCAACTTACGAAATTGACCGAGAAATCCTATATTATTTTTTAACGTCGGGGACACCTATATAATAGCACCCCCCCCCCCCCCCCCCCCCGGCCTCCCTCCTTCAAGACTTTCCATCATATCGACGCCAATTTTCAAAACAAACAACAAAATATGTATCTCATTTTGTATGCCGGATACGTTGCAGAAAGAGATACAATCGATTGTAAGTTAATTATTGATTATAAGTCAGAATATGCGCGTTTCAACCAATCAGTTTTGCGCATTTAGAACACATGATCGGACTTACAATTAATTGTAACTTAATACAATCGATTATATCTCTTTCTGCAACGGGGCCCCAGTGAGTGAGGTGGCACGAAGTTCAACTGGGTGGGGTAGCATAGAAAGTGTTATTTATAACTAGCATTTAGCACCCCACCCTTGTTATCTTAGGTAGAACTTGTATTGTGGTAATTAACCGTAAGGTACGAATTGTACGTGGTGTCTCTCAATCGCGTCATCATTCTCTATTGTCCATGCACAATTATAGTCATACCATGTTTTATTTTATTATTAAGGTCTTCCAATACCGGTATTCGTTTTTTTTTTAAAGTAAAGTAAATAACCCATTCATAAAATGAATAAGACCAACTGTGTTGCGAAATCATCATATTGGCGATCGCGGTGTGATAAGGGGGCAAGACGGGACAGGATAATGGTATACTGGCCTGGGCGGGGTAACGTAGAAAGAGCCCCAATTTCACGCTCTATCATCATAGCATAATTATTGGCACCACGCCCTTGTAATTCCTTGTGGTCGATTTATTATGTCACCATTCTATTGTCAAAGCAGAATAACCATAATCAGTTTTATTTGATTAGGTTGTGGTGTCCCCAAAACTGTAATTTGTTTTTAGGAATGACTTTTGTGCAATCGAAATTATCTAACCTTATCTAACCCTAGCGATTAACTAAAATTAAGGCGTTGGCCATATAAATTATGTATCATCAAAATATAAACAGCAGCTTCTGCGGATGTTTTGTTTCGCTATTTATTTTGACATATAGAAATCTTGAGTAAAATAGAATGCGTTTGTTTTTAGTAATCACTTCTGTGAAATCGAAAGTATACACCCCAGTCATAACATCAATAAAGTCAATGTGTCGACGATCGCGGTGTTACAAATACAAGCAAGGTATAAACCGGGTGGGGTTGGGGTGAGTCCTAAATTTAACCCCGTACTAGCAGTGGTACTATGGCATTTAATTAAGGCGTTGGCCCTATATATATGTATTATCAAAATACAAAGCACCAGCTTCTGCGGATGTTGTGTTTTGCTATTGATGATGAAAAACATCCACATCTCGAGTAAAATAGAATGTGTTTGTTTTTAGTAATCACTTCTGTGAAATCGAAAGTGTACACCCCAGTCATAACATCAATAAAGCCAACTGTGTAGACGATCGCGGTGTTACAAATACAAGCAAGGTATAAACCGGGTGGGGTTGGGGTCAGTCCTAAATGTAATCCCGTACTAGTAGTGGTACAATGACATTTAATTAAGGCGTTGGCCCTATAGATATGTCTCATCAAAATACAAAGCACCAGCTTCTGCGGATGTTGTGTTTTGCTATTGATGATGAAAAGCATCCACATCTTGAGTAAAATAGAATGTGTTTGTGTTTAGTAATCACTTCTGTGTAATAGAAAGTGTACACCCCAGTCATAACATCAATAAAGTCAACTGTGTAGACGATCGCGGTGTTACAAATACAAGGTATAAACCGGGTGGGGTTGGAGTTAGCCCTAAATGTAATCCCGTACTAGCAGTGGTACTATGGCATTTAATTAAGGCGTTGGCCCTATATATATATATATCATCAAAATACAAAGCACCAGCTTCTGCGGATGTTGTGTTTCGCTATTGATTTTGACATTTTAGAAATCTTGAGTAAAATAGAATGCGTTTGTTTTTAGTAATCACTTCTGTGAAATCGAAAGTATACACACCAGTCATAACATCAATAAAGCCAACTGTGTAGACGATCGCGGTGTTACAAATACAAGCAAGGTATAAACCGGGTGGGGTTGGGGTCAGTCCTAAATGTAATCCCGTACTAGCAGTGGTACTATGGCATTTAATTAAGGCGTTGGCCCTATAGATATGTATCATCAAAATACAAACACCAGCTTCATGCGGATGTTGTGTTTCGCTATTGATGATGAAAAGCATCCACATCTCGAGTAAAATAGAATGTGTTTGTGTTTAGTAATCACTTCTGTGAAATCGAAAGTATACACACCAGTCATAACATCAATAAAGCCCACTGTGTCGACGATCGCGGTGTTACAAATACAAGCAAGGTATAAACCGGGTGGGGTTGGGGTCAGTCCTAAATTTAACCCCGTACTAGCAGTGGTACAATGACATTTAATAAAGGCGTTGGCCCTATATATATGTATCATCAAAATACAAACACCCGCTTCTGCGGATGTTGTGTTTCGCTATTGATGATGAAAAACATCCACATCTTGAGTGCAATACAATGCATGATGTGTAAATGTTGCCCACAAAACAATGGTAACGCCAAGTGTCTGGTAGTAAAAGCGGAGAGTGACTAATCAAGCACTCATGCAATGTATACTTTGTATTATGGTCCCGGGGATAGGGGGAGGGGGTCAGCGACTCAAAGTTGACCTGACGCAGGAGCAGATCCAGACATAGATTGTAATGCGTGGGGATGTAGAGGGCAGTATTATTCAAAATGCTACACATCGGTCGCCATTTTAAACACAGAACCAGTGTGTATCTGGAACCATGCGCAAGGCGTTCGGAAGATGGCACCGAGCATTGGATTTATACGAATCCGAGCCACCTTTTATCGCATCGCTTTGATGAAACTGACAATAATTATATCATTGTGTGCGCTGCTTTGTAGAAAATATAGTGTAAGTACATCTCAAAGAACCCCGTATTTTAAAATGGAAATAAAAGTGACAATACAATTGTTCTGTCCCTATAATTGGCTAAGCCCAGAAACGCAATGTGTTAATAAACCATCTTAGTTAACAATGGCGCACCGCATCATTTCGAACAGTGCCCTCTACATCCCCGCACGCATATGGCAATCTTTAAAAAGATCATCAAACGTGGGGATGCTGTTCCGCGGGCCGCCATTTTGAACTAGGCTAGTTAATTGTGCGCACTGAGCCAACGAGCATTACGCACCGTGCATTACGCATGGCGTCCGCAAGATGGCACCGCGCGTCTGATGTACGACTCCGAACAGCCTTTAAAGATCATCGAGCGTGGGAGTAGTACACCGTACCGCGGATCGCCATTTTGAACTGGGCAAGTTTGCGCGCACTGTATTTATCACAGATTCGATGCAGTACGTTATATGCACTGCTCGCAAATCGTTCGCAAGATGGCACCGCGCTTCTGATTTACGACTCCGATCGAAATACATGTACCTTTAACTATACAGGGTGCCCCCCCCCCCAAAAAAAAAAAAAATATAAAAATATAGTAACAAAATTATTACGTCCATCGGATAGGGTATCTTTTCCAATGAAAACGATACCAAGAACAGTCATTTTGGTCGCGTAGTTTTTGTTTTAGGGCGCTCTGAGTGACACTATATGACAGGTGCCCATTTTTGTCGATTTGTACCAAGTCAGTGCCTGATAAATCGCACTTACTGCCCGTCATATCATCGAACAACCATACCCATTCTCTCGGCACACAGCTGAATGCACACTAACAACAGCGCGCGTATTGCTCGTTGTTCGATGCTATGACGGGCAGTAAGTGCGATTTATCAGGCACTGACTTGGTAAAAATTGACAAAAAAGGGAGCTTGACATGGTGTCACTTACAGCGCCCTAAAACAACAACTACACGACCAAAATGTTTGTTCTTGGTATCGTTTTTCATTGGAAAGGATACCCTATCCGATGGACATAATCATTTTGTTACTATATTTTGGGAAGTGCCCCGTTCCGTTTTTTGGGGGTCATCCTGTATAGTTTAGGCCGGGCTGGTGTTGAGCCCCCAGCCCCGGTTTACATTCCGTGTTTACAATGACTGGACATGAAGAATGCAATGTCCCTCCTTAAACAGGAGTTTATTGATCGATCTAATACAACATTGCGCAATATTTGTTTGAGATGTTCGTAATACAGATCGAGGAGTCGCCCATAATTGTGACCCCGAAATGAGATTCTCCAGCACAATATGTAAATCAAATAAAGCTGAATGGGCCACCCTGGTAAAATATATTGAAATAAATAAATAAATAAATACCCCTACCGGAAAAAACACATTGTGCCACAGTAACACACTGTTTTTCACAGTGTGGACCACACTGTTAAATTGGAGCGTTTTAACAGTGTGAAAACCAACTCACACCAGACTGTGAACGTATACTGCGAACACACTCTCGAGCGCACTGTCGCCACTGTGTGAATTTGCCTACATTCACAGTGTGTGAAAGAGTGCGCTCACACTGTGTATCTCAGCAATTTCACAGTGTGTTCACAGTGTGTTCACAGTGTGATGAGTGTCCACACTGTGAAAACTCTCCAATTGAACATTGTCAGCGTGTTCGCACTGCGGTCCACACGATGTAACGCAGTGCGTTCACACTGCGACACAATGGCCCGTATTCACAAAGGAGGTTTGTACAAACCCCGGTTCAAACCGCGGTTTACATCAATGGAATGCCAATTGTAAACGGATGGAGAGAGAATGTGTACCATCAACATTGTTAACAAGTAAGGAATTTACATTCTCTCTCCATCAGTTTACAATTGGCATTCCATAGATGTAAACCGCGGTTTGAACCGGGGTTTGTACAAACCTCCTTTGTGAATACGGGCCATTATGTTCTTCCCGGTAGGGATTTTACACTCGAGTCATAACTAATTCAACTTTATCTTATAAATACGGAATATGTTATTGTAGTCACCCTTATGAATAATGCCCCCCCCCCCCCCAAAAAAAAAGTATATAGCCTACATGTATATATATACAAAAAAATAATAATAATAAATAAAAAAAATGAATAAATAAGTAAATGAAAAAAAATAAATAAATAAATAATAATAATTTGTGTGACCACCGAAGGGAAACAATACACCTCTTGAGAGTTTTGAGCGTATCTTTACGTAGAATACGCTAAGATGAAATGAATTCGGTCTAGACCATGTAGACATGCATATCGAGAGAGAGATTAAATACAATGTTTGAGATCCAGTAAAGGATTACTTTGTAGAATGGCGAAGAAAAAGGATGACTATAATTATACATGATGAGCATCTTGATTGGGGGCTGCTCCACTTCCAGAAGTGAAAAGAACGCGAGGTCGCGTTACATTGTCGCTTTACATTTAATTTTCCTAATAAAAACTTATTTCGGGCCTCTCCGCACTTCACTACCTTTCTTCAACAGACTGTACAAGGACACAAGCGCTTGTGAATGATTTGTTAGAAGGAACCCTCACATTCTCGATATATTTCATGAATCGTTAAAGGGATAGTTGAGTATTGGTACTTCCCGAAATGCCCCATGACACTAAATTGGTTGGTTTTTATTCCATTTGAAAGTTCATTGAATAAAACATGTGAAATGAAAATCATTCCCTTTCAAATGCTCTCAAAGTTTTATAATTTTGATTTCAGTTAATTTGAGCCAGACGCAACCTGACTTAAGTACATAAAATTCATATTCACTTATTTAAAAAAAAAATCAAAATAGGTTTTCAATTAGTTGGTGATGATATCTCTATTTTAATCATTATTTTAACAAAACATCACATGCACAATTTTGTATGAAAAATGGTTGAAACCAATTATTATTCAGGAAACCCCCTCTTGAGTTGTAACAGCTATTTAAAAAAATGAAAACCGGGTTTGTACTTAGTCGTTTGTTATTTCTATACATTTCGACCATGTAATGGTGGAGTACTGAAATGGTGCAGGTCTTGGTTAATACAATTCAGTTTAACCAAAACCCAAGTACCCAACTATCCCTTTAATAAAAGGATACATTTCAGATTAACATTCCACCTCGCAAAGTTACAATAATCATGTCAGTTTTTTTATTTGACATTTCAAATTTGAAATGTCATATCAATTTTTGGGAGTGGGGATCTGCAGTTCAATATTTGGAGACATATTAGGAACTCAATGACGTAATTACGAATGTCCAAACCCTATCCCTCACGCCACTACCACTAACCACTACCACTACCACTACCACTACCACTACCACTACCACTACCACTACCACTACCACTTCCACCACTTCCACCACCAGCACCACCAGCACCACCACTACCAGCACCACTACCACTACCACTACTACTATCACTACCACCACCACTACCACCACCACCACTACCACTACCACTACCACCACCACTACCACCACCACTACCACCACCACTACCACCACCACTACCACTACCACCACTACCACTACCAGCACTACCAATACCACTACCACGAACACCACCAGTAACTACCACCACCACCATTACCACTACCAGCACCACTACCAATGAAGCTGTTGTTTTTTGTAATATACCATGGAGGACTTGGGAAGGGGGTAGCGGGAGGGGGTAGCCGGAGAGGGTGACGGGAGGGGGTGGTGAGGTGAGGGGGGAGGCCGATAAGTGGGATATATTGGTATATTACTATGATTGAACATTGCTAATTGCTTTTGTATGTAAATGAAAATGATTGTTCATTTCTTTAGACCCCATGGAAGAACAGGACCATTTTCAAAATGGTCCTGAAATGAGCTTTCTAACCGTTTTCTATACTTTGTAAAAGTTACTTACTGGCATCATTGAAATGTACTTCATATTTATTGTTTAACTTGTATGTATATTTGAATTTCTGAAATAAAATCAAACAAACAAACAAACAAACAAACAAACAAACAAACAAACAAACAAACAAACAAACAAACAAACAAACAAACAAACAAACAAACAAACAAACAAACAAACCAATACCACTACCACCAACAACACCAGTCACCACCACCACACTATTTTTTCTTCATGAAGATGGCCCTGATAATTATAGTCGGCTGTAGATGAATCATGCGCCGATATTTTGTTGTGTTCGCTGACTGAAATCACTCTAATAATGATGCGTTACGTAATCAAAGAATCCTATACGGTACAGCTTATCCTGCCATTGTAGTTTGTGATTACGCTCAATTATACCGATTTCAATAGCGTTCTTTGATTCACCATAATGAAAGGGCATGCAAATCCGTAGCCCTAGTATAAAGGTGATTGGGCGAGGCATGCAGGGTCGAGGTGGGGCCTGGGTGGGCCGTAACCCCCTTGTAGGTGAACCCTGGATTGCCTCACTCATACCACTTCACGTATAGTTGAAAGTTACGTATAGTCATGGGCGTAGGGGCACACTCTTCTCAAGGGGGGGGGGGGGGGGGCGCTTAGATCTTTTGCCCTTGTCGAATTTTGACCCGACAAGCAAAAGAAAAAATAATGGTCCTCACCCCTTGATTTTTTCAAAATTACATGTTTTCAACCATTTAGTCCTAAATAACACAGTACTGCCTATTTGTAACATGATTTGTAACACGGCCGTTTTCAAAACTTCAGGGGGGGGGGGGGGGGCTGCAGCAGCAGTTGGTAGTTACGTATTGTTGGTAGTTACGTATGTACTTTCCGATAGTTGGTAACTTACGGTAACTTATCGTATTCGAATATACTTTAGGACTGTATGGGCTAGATATGAGCACAGAGCGGAGATGAACAGCTCTTTCAAAAGGAGGGTGTTGCATAACAAGCGTCCCCGTTCATTTTGACGCCCCCTTTCGTCATCAACGAATCACATTATTGCACCCGGTTCTGCCATATCTGGGTTGGAGTGTGCATGGTTTCCCGGGGGGGGGGGGGGGGCACTCATGTATAATGTAAGACGGGTATGTGCCGCTTAAAAGAACCCCGTTTTCACACCGGATTGCCGCTCTAAAGTTACCCGATCTTCCAAAATTGCTGCTCCATATACCCCCGGAATGACTTGGCTAGGTAGTTGAGTAGCGCCAAGTCCATTATTCTTCTTCTAGTCAGCTCCTTGGACCACTATTTGAGCCTTTTTGAGGGTTTCCGTAGGTCTTTGGTAGCTCCAAGTCTATGTATTTTGTAGTTTTAGTCTGCTCTACCCCTTAACTCCCGTTTCGGGGTTTTTGTAGCTCCAAAGACCCTATATTTTTTTGCTTGTATATAGTCAGCTCTTAAGACCCCCATTTCAGAGTTCCGTGCGGCACACCCCCGTAAAAAAAAATTCGAGTGCCCCCCCCCCCCCCGGGCATGGTTTGCCAGGTAGGAAACTGACTTCCTGAAAATGAAATAGAATGCAACAAAAATCGCAAATCTGCCTGTACGTCATGACCGTGTGAATTTGAATGACCGAACATAAATTTCTGTGCCCGAAAATGAAATTGAATGAACGCGTAGTGATTTTTATTGCTCGAAATTGAAAAAGGGGTGCAAGTAAACAAAATTGGATGCATGTATTGTGAAATTGAATGATCGAATTCGCCCCTGAGAAAGAAATTCGTGAATTTGAGTGACCCTTGTGTGTATTTGGGTAAAAAAAAAGTATCAAATTGACCGGGAAAACCTATATTATAAATAGCGAGCAATAAATGCAGAAGCAAGAAAACGTTTATTACATACAATTATTTAAAGGAGCCATTTCCCCACCTTCAATTTACGTTAAATTAATTATATAAAGAATAGGTTACATCATATTTTAGACTAAAAAGTGCCAAATAAGAAGTAGACATACAATTTGCTTATTCTCAGTGATACGGCCGTTGGTAAATGCAATTTACCATGATTTGGGAACATTAAACCTTAAAGGCATATATGCGTGGGTTATAAAGGGTAGTCAGTAAATTCCAACTCGACTCCACCGTAATCTCTCGAGGTAAACTCACGATATGAGTTGGATCGATCGAAGAGAGGTGCTTCGAAATATCTGAACAAAGGCCTTCTTATGAAATTGCATGCAGCAAACAAATTCCTCACGCTGTCACCTAGGCATCAAACGGCGGCACTTTGAAGTCGGTTGCGGTTAAGCGTGTTACGTGATATTTTCGCTCGTAAACATCTCTGATGGATCTCCATTCGACTAGTACAAACATTCCGAACGCGACTATTTTTTATGAATTTTTGACTCGGGTATTCGGAAGCGGGACAGTTTGCGATCGCTACTTATAACTGAGCCAATGGGGATTACGTACCGTGCGTAAAAGTGCGCAAGATGGATCCACGCGTCTATTAACCCACGCATATATGCCTTTAATTTCGGTGGATTTAGCACATGTGTAGCTTCAATATTGCTAAAAATGAAATAATAACAAAAAAGAAGCAAGTCCATCTCAATTAGTTAAAGGGGTAATCGGGCCTGATAAAACTATTCGTTATTTGAATAAGCAGAATAAGAGGAATAATTGGTGAAAATTTGATCAAAATCGGACAAGAAACACGGGAGTTATACTTATTTGAACATCCTGTAGTGATGAGCGATGGTTTCAAAATTGCCGCTATATGCTACATCATTCACGAGCAACTCGCCATGGCTTTAGTACATGAAAATACACTTATTTCTCATTTTCGTTGCTAAAAAATAATTTTTCTCTGCTTGTTTTCACGAATTCATAGAAGAATATCGATAGGCCAACCTCATTGGAATTTTTAAGCTCATAAATTTGCTTTGTTATGAAGAAAATTGAAATTTTGTAAAATTTCCATGTAGAAGTCAAAATGGCTGCAGCTCGCACGTGACGTCACGATTGGTAGCAATTGCGAACCATACTAAGAATCGGAGCAAAGTTCATCCTGTCATAACTTTTTTATTGCTCTATCGTTTTGGCTCAGATTTTCGATCATGATTCTTCATATTCACCTCATTTTATAGCAAACATCACATTTCTGGGGTGGAATTCTGCTGCACAGTTTTAAACTTTGGTTTAAATAAATAATCTTTGTATATTCCAGTCAAAGGCAATTGTGTTAGTAATCATAAAGATAATCGTAAAGAGGGAGTATTAAAATAAGGAATGTGAATATATACTCTGAAAAACCCTGATTTAGCATTAAGTTATTTGTGTCTTTTTTTTTTGTACTCTGATGGACCCCCAAAAAGAGGATTTAGTATATATATTTGATCTGCAATGTATTGTACGTGCATGAATTATGCAATGATACAATGACGGTGTATTGCTGCTGCACACAAGGAATGTGACAGTTTTGGCTTCATCGACTTACCTATAGACATAATAGGTTTTTTTTTACTCCTTGGCGATCAGTTAGTCTTTTATGTTATATTATGAATGAAACCAAAGTGCCTGTGTTATGTAATATAATGTAATTGCTCGACACAATAGCTGTTACCTTCTCCTGCTACAGTGCTAGGCCGGACGGACAGCGATGATTCGAAGACGTGAAAAACATTATCCAAACGGAATGAAATCGTAAATCGCCAATTGTCTAGTGGAATCAACAAGACCTATGGTTTCAGTGGCGTAGTGTGGTCGGACTGAATAGGGGAGGGGCCGGTCCGGGGGCATTCTAATTATTGGGGGCACACCTTATGACTTATGTATTTCTTTGTTTTTTTTCACAAATGTTCTCTTTTAAAATGTGTTTTTACTCATTGTGTTCAAACTATGGACCACTGTATGATAGTTAATGCAATGAGCTGATCTGGGCCCCGTTGCAGAAAGAGTTCAAATCAATTGTAAAGTTGCAATTAATTGCAAGTGAGAAAATATACACATTTAAACCAATCAGATTTGCGCACTGAGTCACATGATCTGACTTGAAATTAATTGCAACTTTACAATCGATTGTAACTCTTCCTAGAAACGGGGCCCAGGTCTAGTGGTCAGAGCTCTACTCTTCGCACTAATCGACCCGGGTTCGTACCCAGGCTGCATCTTACGGAGGGTGACGATAAAGGGCAGACTGAACGCGTCTGTAGAAGCCTAACCAAGCAACCGACCGACATCTCAGCCGACTGCCGCGCCAATCCCAAGCGCCGTGTAGAGATTACATAACCGTGACGCAAGAGTCATGGACACGGACGACGAGCAATGACATGAAGGGCGGTGTTTCACAAAGATTTTAAGTTTATTTATTTTATTTATTTATTTTCCGAAACACAAGTAAAAACAGTAAATACAAAAGATTCGGAGGGATGGCCCATTCAGCGCCGTCTATGCAGACATTGCTGTGCTATACCATGGGGTATACTAACAATAATTAACACAAATTTACAATAATAAACAGTAATTAACAATATAATCAAAAATGAACTTCAACAAACAATTAATCATCAACAGCAATTAACAATAACTAACAATGAATTTCAACAATTATTATGATTACAAGCTACAACTACGAGTGAAGCCTACAGTCTGTACTACTGAATCAATATCATCGAAGTTGAACATAACTCTGAAACCTATGGAAGACCATTTTTACCTATTTAAACATTTATTTTAGAACACAGCATAACATTTTGGATAGAAACCGTTTATATTTATTTTTTTTATTGTGAAAAGATCAAATATTTGCATTTCAGATTGGAAATGTCTAAAACTTGAAATCTCTGCGAAATATCACCAATGAGTATCGTATACTAATTGACCGGCTATAACAAAACCCTGCTATAGCAAAACCCTGCACTTGTCGGTAATTCATATCTTAGAGAAATGGGCATTGTAAGTTCACATAATGTGTGTAAAAGACTTATGATCATAAACTTGAGACAATCATATCTTCGCCATTTATTGACCAATTTGTTAGAACAAAGCATTGTGATGAGGCCTTTCTAATGGTATGAAAATCTACATTTTGATTTTGACCGACAAGTGCAGGGGTTTTGCTA